>JARFJB010000245.1:210000-259854 GCA_036346205.1 Vesta saturnalis
CACCACAACCACAGGCACAACCACGAACCCCAACCCCACCCAAAATTCAGAACAAAGAAAAAGGCAGAACCCGAACCTCAAAGAAGAAAAGGCAAGCACCGCCCGAAACAAAGAAGAAAGAACGGGCAAAAAGAACCAAGAAGAAGGCCGGGCAAGGAAAGGGAGGAAACCGAAGAACGCCAAAGGAAAAAGCAAGGGGAAACAGGCACAGGCAGGCCAACCGGAAGGACGAACGAAAAAACCAAAGGGAACGCAAGGACACCAAACGAAGAAGGCACACCACAACCACACCAAAACGCAACAAGAAAAACACCACCGAAGAAAGCAACCGAAAACCAAAAGAAGACCCAAACCTCCCAACCTAAAGTTTAAGTCAGTTTCACCTTCAAAGCAAAGGGCACAGACAGCCAAGTAAACCTTTCACGTCAGGGAAAGCCAGTCCACCAAAAGTGTAAACGTAGGCCTCACCTCAAATTTAAACGTGCCACCTATTTAAGAAGGAAGAAGAGAGGAAAGCAACCAAAACCAACGAAGAGGCAAAAGGAGCAGCACGCAACCAAGCAACGCACCAAAAGAGGACAACAACAAAACCACAACAAAACCACACACCAACACAAACCACATAACAAAAAAATCCAAGAACACCCAAACCCACAAAAAAATTCAGAACTAAAAGAAAATCCTAGGTTAAAGAAATCTTTCAGGGAAAAAGGTTAAAGGCAAGGGTCACCGGTTTGTAATACAAAAAGAAAGAATGCTTGGTTCCAAAAGGAAAAAAGGCTGGGGTTTAAACTTAAAAGTTAAAAGGTAGAAACCAAAGAAACCAAAAGTTAAAATTTAATCAGTATGTGATAACAAATGGTTTGCTGATTCTTATTTCCATGTTAATTTAAAAAATTTTAGCAATTTAAAAACCAAAATTTTATTTAATTTTATTTAAAGGCTACCAAACAATTAAGGAATTTGGTTAACAAAAATAAAACCGGACTTTAAACAAGGAAATAAACAAACCCTACCGAATTAAAGGAGTAAATTTAAACAAAATAAGCCTTAAGCCCTTCCAAACAAAAATGTTTTAATTGTCAAAGAACTTTGGGGAAGTTCTAAAAATTTTGCAAAACAGAATTAAATTAAAACCTTTCCACAGGTTGAGAAAGGTAAGATCCAAAACCAAAATTTAAAACTTGTGGGAGGGAAACCCTTTCACAAATAAAAAATTTTAAACGGGGACAATTTGAAAAAATTTAATGGGGAAAGCCAACAAATTAATAAGTATTAGAAAGGCAAAAATATTTTTGAGGCCAGGATTTTAGCGCAAAGAAAAACAATCCGGAACAAAAACTTTACAAGGAAGGGACAACGGACCAAAACTTTGAAAAATAAACCAAAAGAACCAACTCAAACCAAATTTAAACAAAAAAAATTGGCAAGAAAACCCAAAGAATTTAAAAACCTGACTTAAACAAAAGTAAGGAAACGAAGTTCCAAAATTTATTAATTGGAAATGGAACAAATCCCAAGAAAGGGAGGGTGAACTAGGGTTTTGGTGGAACGAAGAAACGAACCTTTAACCAGGGAAAAAAGGCTACTAAAAAATTAAAAAACCCCCCAGGAGGCCAACGTTCAAAAACGAGGAAAAGAATAAAAGGGTCCGCCCTAAGCCAAAGAAACAAAAAATGTGGAAAAACCAAATCTTATAAACAAGTACCCTAAAACCTATTTAAATTTTTAAGAGAATTAAATGTTCTGCTACTTCCGGTTCTATTTAACCCCACCCCTTAATTTTAATTAAATAATTAAAAAATCAAAAACTATTTTCTATTTCCAAAATTTTAATTTAATTTATTTTAGAAAAAAGGCTTAAACCCGAAAAATCACCCAAGGAATTTGAAGTGGTAAAAAATTTCCGAAATTAAAGAAACCCATTAGGAAACTTACAAAAAACCCTGGTATCCAATACAGGAAGTTAAATTTCAACCAAAATAACCCTCCCTTAAACAACAATCAACAAACCAGAGAAGATTGGTAAACCTGTTACCAAAACCGAATTCCCATGGGGTTGAATTAGGTGAGGAAAGTATTGGAAAAACAATTAAATTAAACCAACTTCAGGCCCTTGGATTTAAAAGGGTAATTACCAAAAAACTTCTAAACTTGAAATATAAACCTTTACCAAACATAAACCGTTGGCCCCAAAGCCCAGGAAAGTAAAACCTGGGTTTCACAAATGAACCTGGGAATTCCAGGCATTTAATTTAAAATTTTAGGGGAAATCCAAGGGCTTTATTTTTTATTACAAAAGGGTTCAAATTAAAAATTATTAACAACGGCAAACCCAACCACCAAAAGAACTTCAATTTTAAAAGCGCTTAAGACTACAAAGGCAAACCTTGGTAAAATAACAAACCTAAATTTAAAACTTGGAAAGGTTAATAGGGAATGCCAAAAGTAAACTTTCCCAAACTATTAATAAATAAACAACCCAAAAAATTATATCACATTGACTTCCTACCGTGATGATACCGATGTGCTAATTACCTTGAAGGCCAAGCCAAAAAAAATAATAATAATAATAATAATAATAATAATAATAATAATAATAATAATAATAATAATCCTAAGGGTTGAACTACCTACTAGGCGCGTCCCCAGGTGGTTAAAGCTGGGAGACCATTTCTTTCTACTCGTCCCAGGACACACACCGTCAAAAGTGTATACGGGTGTGGTAAGCCCGGGATGTCCTTGCCGGGGACGGCTGAGCGCTAGCCATCTCCTAATACCGCAACCGCGAACTGTACTTCAGAGACTCTAGCAGGGCGTGGCTAGGGAACGTCGTACAGGTAGCGGTCGGTGGTCTTAGCTTAATTGACTGGACTACGAGGAACGTAACCTCTATAAAAAAATCCCCCAATCCTAAGGTCGTTTGGCAGTTTTAGGTGCTGACGGGATTGCGCGGCCAGAGGGAAGCCTGGTCCTTAGCATTGAAACGCCTTTGGGGGCTTGGTACCCCCCACAGTATTTAGCCTTGCCACGGAATAGGAGTTCTGATGTGGTTGACCTTGTTCTTCTGCCTGTTTGCGTGGGAACACCATGAATTCTAAATCAAATTCCCAAGACTCGTCTCAATCCTTAAACAGAGACACACTTCCTGCTTTATGGAAAAATGTAAAGTTGGTCAGCGAGAGGAGTTACTCTCGGTTCCTGTCCATTAGGTTTCAAAATTTAAAAATTGAAAAAAGGTCATGAAGAAAACGAAAAATAAAATAATTTTTATAACGTTTTATTATATCGAAAACAAAAATTCGTAAACTTAAAAATAATTTTATTTCAGCAAATGTTCGAAATGTCCTCCGTTAGTCAACTGACAATAACCTAATCGATCTACAAATTCCTGCTGCACATTTCGAACCATTTCGGGCGTTATTCAACGTATTTCTTGACGGAGGCGTTGTTTTAAATCATCTAGATTTGCCGGTTGGCTTTTAAATACCTTGCCTTTAAGGTATCCCCATAAAAAAAAGTCTAGTGGTGTTAGATCGGGTGATCTTGGTTTAAATTTTGAATGCGAATAGCTCCAAAACGCTTGGACTTAGGTATAGCAAATGCTACATGACAAATGTTTAGAATTGTCAGGGCAATCCAAAAATGCAATAAAAAAATTGGGTTGCAATTTGAAAAAAAAATTGTTTTAGAAAATATTTTTGAGACACCCTGTATAAAATCGACGGGTCCGAGCGATTTTTGAAAAAATTTTGCTTTAAGAGATATTGAATTTATTCCTTACTTTACGACCACCGGTATATATATATATATATATATATATATATATATATATATATATATATATATATATATATATTAACAAGGTGAAGGATGGTCTATTGGTGGAAATCGTTTCAAAAAGCAAACGGAGACATTAAAAATGAAAAGGGTTGGTGAGTTAGATGTTGAGGTTACCTCTCATAAGTTTTTAAATAGTCGGAAAGGAATAATTTTTGTCGGAATCTATTAAATGCATCTCTCGAATAAATCCAAGGCTTACAGTCAGAAGGTGTAGTTAAGGTCAAAAGATTACAAAGTAGGAAGAACGGAACATTAGTAGATACTGCAACGTTATTATTAACATTTGAAAGGCACTAACTCCCAAAAGTCATCAAAGCGGCGATGTACAGTTTAATGGTACGCCCTTTCGTCCCCGAGCCCATATGTTGCTTTAGATGTTAGGAGTTTGGCCATACCTCGTCAAACTGTAAAAATATTCCTATATGTGTGTGTGGCTATCCAGTACATGCAGGCACTGCTTGTATAGAGGAGGCTATATGCACCAATTGTAAGGAAAAGCATTCGTCTAGGTCTAAGGATTGCTCTGTTTATAAATCTGAGAAGAATAAGGAAGTAGTTAGTGGAGTAGAAGATTATACTGCCGGTATTACAAAGTACTGTTCAAACTCATATAAACAATTTAAAATCGACTTCGAAGGAGTACATACATGAAGTATCGTGTACCACTATAGATATCGGCAGTGAAATAGAAACCGAGAGCTTCTCTGAGGGCAGAAAGAGAACTGCTCTCGTTTCCCAACTTCAGTTGGGGAAATAGATGAAACGTTTATTGACCCTTCTCTTAGGAAACAGAAAAGAAAAAGGTGGGATGGCCCAAGGGCGTTCCACGCAAGAAAAATATTAGCGCTGAAATTAAAAAAGATTGTGGGGCCTTTAGTTATGCTGTGAATCCTAAAATGTGATACAGAACCTGTGATATTTATGTGATAAATTGATCTGTGATATTTTAGCTTACCGTTTTATTGTTTTAGTATCTGTTTTATCTTGTCAATTTTTATCTAATTTTCTTTGTCTCTTTAGACTTTATTTATTTATTTATTCATTCATTTGTTATAAATTATCATTGTCTTTGTCTCTTTACACATATAGCTATATTTATTTATTTATTTACTATAAATTCATTCCATTATGGATAAATTAATTCAATTAAACATTAATGGATGTAAAAGTCACTTAGCCGAGTTAAATTTACAAATATGTAAAAGAACCCTTTCTGCATTTGTCTGCAGGAAACGAGATTCAAACCAATGAAAATTTTGTGTTAAAAGGGTACAAGACCCACAAAAGAGTTTTGGCTCCAGGACTACGGGCTCATGGTGGCACTGCAATCTGTATAAGGAACGAGATATACCAAACTGCAATAGCTTTATCGACCACCTTACAAGCAATCGCTATCACTGTTAAGTGTCCGTTCCAGTTCACAATTTGTAGTATATACCTTCCATATCCTTTGTGGACTACAGCAAATCATTGACCTTGTCAAACCTTTTTTAATGCACGAAGCAACTACTTTTCGGCAATAGATTTATCCCTCTGTTTTCCTGTCTTGGCGCCAAAATTGGCCTGGAAGGTATTGCAATATGAAATATTTTCGGATCACGCTCCTATACAAATTACATTTCTAACACCTCGTCCATCAACCACATTATCTAAAAGATGGTAGATTAAAAAAGCTGACTGGAGCATGTTTAGGGACAATTTATTACACTTCAATCCAAACATAAATGACGTTAACACATCAGTTAATGACGTTACCTCAAAAACTTTACATGCATATAAGAAAGAAGCCCTTCTTAGGATATACCAGTCCTTAATCCTGTCAAAGCTCAGTTACGGTGGAGTTGTTTTGTCGAGCGCCAGAAAGTCACACATTCTAAAGCTGAACAAGATTCACTGTGCAGGACTAAGGTTGTGTAACGGGGCTTTCCGAACATCTAGATTAGACGACATTTGCCTCGAATCGAATACTATTCCCTTCCAATACATCCTCGGTCCTACTGTCCTCAATCATGTTCTTACAACAAGCGGCCAACCAAATCATCCTAGCTATAATTCCTTTATCAATCGTCATGAGGTCGACCAATTTACTAATAGAAAATTTGCCATGTGCCCAGCCGGCATAAGAGCTATCGACATAAGCAAAGACATTTCAAGTGTATTCCCATGATTCATGCCAAATACCGACATGGCAAATTAGTAATTCGAGCATTCACGTAGATAATTGTCTTCGCGATGAAACTGTTATAGAAGTAACCAAAAATCATTTGCCAAAATGTTAGCTGAACGCGATGGTTACACTGTAACGTTCACAGATTTGAATTATTACTTCAGTATCGACTCTCGCTCCGATCGGACGTGTTTGCAAGAGCTCCCGCGTTCGAGGTGAAAGTTTTGTGATTTGTCAATTTTAAAACCGGATTGTGAAATTTATATCGGATTGTGACTGTGATTTAATAAAAGTGACTGTGTTTTTAATAAAAAGGGTGCAATAGCGGCCAAACAGCACGGAATACGAGGAGAATTTTGATTTCCCGAAGAAATCGGGGTAAGTTCGAACTTCTGTTTTTCTGACTTCTGAACAGGGCCGTCGTTGTATACTGTTATTTTAAACGTCATTTAATAGTAAATCACATAGTTTTAGTAAAGGCAAAAATTCAATTTAATAGAATAGGTCTAAATATATTCTAAATTAATAGAAATAAATCAATAGAAAAATTTCCTATAGCAAATTACATCAGTAAATACCAAGATTCTTATCAGTTTAACCTAAATAATTAGAATTATTTAGCTTTAACATTCCTATTGTAGAAAAATTTAATAAATTCCATACAGAGAAAGTAAAGTAATTAATTAAATTAAATTAATCAATCAGATTTTAGTTGTAAATTATAAATAGATTCATTAAATTTAACAAATTTGCATTCCTTTAAGTTAAATAAGTAGTAATCCTTCAGTGCATTTTTAATATATTTATTTTAAAACAAGGAATTCTTTCTATTTAAAACATTTAGCTCATCAAAATCCACATTTTCACTTAAGTACCTCATTTTATTTCAAACAATAGAACAGGAAAAGCCAGGTAAATTAGGTAATCGTAAATTGCAGATTTGAACAATAGGAATTTAAAAATAAATTAAACCCGACAGGAAAACCAAGTAAATTAAGTGCATTCCTTGATACTAATCTTTTACATTTCAAACAATAAATTAAGCAGATTTTCATAGTTTTAAATTTCTCTTTATATTTTGTTTGCAATAAAAATTTTAATAACAACAAATTCATAAAAAACATAGTAAATTGAACAGGTTACACAGATTTTTAAGTTGAATATTCACTGTTTCCTTTTCGTAATCGTAAGATTTTAGGAATAAAATTCATATACACATGAAATAACAGATTAAATTAAATAAATCAATCACTTTATATTTAGACTGTAAATTTCTAGATTATACTGTGTGTGTTTATTGAGGAAAAATATTTGGCACGCGCATAGTAGTTTTAATTAAGCAAAACCGGCGTGGGATACGTATAGCGTACCCACGCCGCCGCCCCCAGCGCATTTTATTTAAAATAATCTTTCGGGGCGAATATATAATTACCCGGCAAAAATGCCTACGGAGGCCGCGGGTCTTTTAGAGGACGACGAGGGCTTTAAGCGGGTGGAACGGCGGAACACGAGGCTGGCGAGTAAATCCAGTCAGGGGCGGGATATTGAAAACAGGGAAAATACGGGAACCAGGAAAAGGCAGACCAGGGTAATACCGCGCGATTCGGATCCGGAAAGCGAGACAGAGACGGAGCGGAACGCAGGAATGTTACGCGACGGAATAAGGGAGCAGGAAATGGTAAATTGCCGCATTACGGACAAGCTAGACCAGGATACCGGTGACACGTCATGCCCCAGCCAAGAAAAGATCCTGGAAAACGAAATCACTACACTATGTACGTATGCGTCGTTTTTAATTCCGGAAGACGGCTCTAAGTCATTTCCGGTGAGCCATAGAAGGCAAGTACGCGCGCATTTAACAATGGTCGGCGTAAAAATGGGAAGATTATTGGGAATAATCAACGAACTAAGAGCGGAAAATAAGAAAAGGACGGGGAAATTAAATTAATAAGGGAACAAAAACAAGCGTCGCGGGGTGCTAGTCGTGAAATTAGGTCGCGCGCCACAACAGGTACAACGCCGGGTATCAGCTACGCGGAACTGGTTCGCGCGGGTCCCCCTAACATAACCGATATTGCCCACCCGTTAGTAGAAACGCATTTAGTGTCAGCGTGATGGCGGTTAACGAGAAGACCACGCCGGAGGAAGTAGGGAAAATATTGAGGAAAAAGTAAATCCGGAAAATATAGCCGTTAAAAGATACGACACACGAGACAGGGTATAATCGTAGATTGTGCAGGAAAGGGGACGCGGAGAAGTTAACGCGCGCGGTTCAGGAAACGGAACTCTACAGGAAGAGAAATCAAGAAAGGCCATCCGCGCGTACTGTTTAGAAAGGTCGACAGGGAAATAACGGCAGACCAAATTATAGGGAAGATAGTAAGTTTTAACGGGGATCTGGTACGGAAAAGAGGAGGCGAAGATAGGTTTAAGGGAGAAATTAAAGAGAGGTTTAGGTTAGGCGGCAGAGGGCGCAACCCTTACGCGGATGTAGTTTTTGAGGTCCACCCCGAACTTAGAAAGGAAATTGTAGGGAAGGAGGTGTGTTTAGGATGGAGCAGCGTGACAGTGGAGGACCATCTTTCGGTCCTACACTGTTACAAATGCTGGGGCATAGGTCATCAGGCCAGAAACTGCGCAAACAAAGAATATTGCGGAAGATGCGCGGAAGTAGGGCACAGGGCCAGGGAATGTCGATCGCAAAGGGTAAGGTGCGTTCAATGTGTACGGGCGAACGACGAAGCGCGCCGCGAGAGATTCGACGAACGCCACGAAGTACTAGACTTCAATTGCGGAAGTCACGCGTCAATAAAACGAGGAATTTCGCTAAAGACCGATTATGGACATTAAAATCAAAAAAGTAACGACCGGAGCACACGGAAGGCGGCCGTTGAGACTAGCGCAATTAAACGCGGGAAGAGGTAAAGGGGCGACGAGTAATCTCGTAAAAACTTTAAAAAACGAGGACATCGACATCTGCTTCGTACAGGAACCACACGTGTACCGCGGAAAAATAATAGGGTTTCCGGCGGAGTACGAGGTAGCCGGCGGAACAAACGAGGGGACCAAGAGTTGCATCATACACCACAGACAGGGGTTATCGTCGACACTAGTCGGACAGCTATCGGACGAACTGATCACCACGTGCGAGATAAAATCCGTCGTCGGGAACCTCACTTTTTACGCCGTGTCGGTCTATTTACCGCCGACCGGAAGTGCTTACGACGACGACGAGCTCGTGGCTAAATTCGATCGGGTTACACGCGCGCTAAACGGGAAACTTGCGGTTTTTGCGGGAGACTTTAACGCGAAATCACCGTTGTGGGGGGGCGACGAAGAAAACGCGAGGGGCGCCGCGATTTGCGATATAATCGAAACTCGGAATTTGATATCTTTTAACGACAACGAGGGACCGACGTTCGAAGGCCCCAGAGGAACGAGTCACGTAGACGCCACGTTCGGAACGGTCGAGATGTACAACGCGTCGCGCGAATGGAACGTAACAGAAATAGAAACGCTGTCCGACCACAAATTAATCACGTGGATGCTGGAAATCGACGAGGAAGCGAACGACGAAGGTCTAACCGTGAGGTATTGTAACGGCAAGGCAAGGTGGGAAGAGTTCGACCGCGTATATCGAGCGGAAATAGGCGACATAGCGGAGGCGGCAAACCAAATCGAGAGTGACGATGCCCTGGAGGAGTGCGCAGCTAAACTAAACGAAGCCGTAAGGGTAGCGTGCGAGGCCTCGATGCCTCGCAAAAAGAGCTACAGAAAGAGCGTGCCGTGGTGGACGCCGGAACTGACAACTCTGAGAAGGGAAGTCAACCAGCTAGCCCGGAAATCGAAACGCCACACTACGATTCCGGAAAGACGAGAAGCAAGGATACGGGAATACCGCGAGGTAAGAGCGAGGTACAAACAAACGATAGAGGAGACACGCACGCGGAAGTGGAAAGTGAAAAGACCCTTGGGGAACGGCGTACAGGATACTAAGGGGTAAGCAGACGGGAAGACGCGGCCTAACTACGGTCAGGTGGGAAGACGGGTCGATGACGACGGGTGCGTTAGAAACCGCGGAGACGCTATTGGAAACGTTCTTTCCGACGGACGACCGCAATAGCGACGAGCCGGTTCACCGGGCCATAAGGAAGGCACACGAGACCCCGGGAATGTGGGGACCGGACGACCGAAGTATCACCGCAGAGGAAATTCGCAAAGCGTTAAAACGCATGAGCGACAAGAAAGCACCGGGACACGACGGGATCACACCGGACGCGGCGTTAAAAGCGCTGGACGCGACGCCGGATGTCTGGTCAAAGATCTTCGACGCGTGTCTAGATAGGGGAGTATTTCCGGCATGCTGGAAATTACAAACCATGCGATTTATACCGAAAGCGGGAAGGAGCGACGCCACGGACCCGAAAACGTACCGGCCGATAAGTTTACTTCCGGTCATAGGAAAAGCCCTGGACAGAATAATAGCCACGCGTATCGAACATCACGTTAAAGCCGCGGGAGGATTCAACCCGAATCAATTCGGCTTCAGCGCGGGAAAGACCACCGTAGACGCGATAAGGAAGTCAGTCCGGGAAGTTAAAGCGGCCAAAGGCGAGGGGATTACTGCGCCGTCATATCGCTCGACATCCGGGGTGCTTTCGATAGCGCCTGGGTGCCGGCGATAGGATGGGAGATGCAGAGACTCTTACTACCCCGGAATTTAATCAAGATCGCCGGAAGCTACTTCAAGGACAGGACGGCGCAGGTGCAACTGACCAACGAAGTTGCGAGGCGGCGGGTGGAACGCGGATGTCCACAGGGAAGCTGTACCGGACCGGTATATTGGAAGATAGTGTACGATACCATTTTCAGAGCCCGTCTGCCACCGGGATGCAGCATAATAGGATACGCCGACGATACGTTATTAATCTCAACGGCCGCCCAATATAAACGGTTAAAGAGCGTAACGAATTCTGCACTCGAAACGTTAATCGCGTGGGGACGCGAGTTTAAACTCGAATTTAACGCGGACAAGTCGGAAGGGGTATTTTACGGTAAGCACGTAAACCAGCAGAAACCATCGTTTAAGTTGGGTAACGAAAGAATTCGCTGCAAAGAGAGATTAAATATCTAGGCGTCCTGATAGACAACAGGTTAAACTGGAAAGAACACGTTAAATACGCGAGCGCAAAGGGTAAACAAATAGGGAATAAGATAGGCGCGGCCGCGAAATTAACCTGGGGAATCAAGGGAGCGGCACTTAAAACTATATGAAGGCGCGATACAGCCGGCTGTATTATACGGGCGGAAATTTGGGGCGAAAGACTAGGCGTCAAAGAGCGGAATAAACTTTTAAGCGCGCAACGAACGATGGCCGTCAAGACGGCCCGGGCGTATAGGACGGTATCAACCGAAGCAGCACTAGTCTTAAGCACATTATTGCCGCTAGATTTTTGTTACAGGACGAACGAGACGTGCAGCGGCCCGAAAGAGGCGGAAGGGCAAGCGCGAGAGTACTCGACGAGCTGGGATACGCGGACAGAACGTCCGAAACGAGGGTCGACGCCGGCGAACTGGGGCATCCGGCCGACGTGGCTTCATCCTCCGACTTCTACATCGGAGAGGAGGGAGCGGCCGACGTCAGGTGCTACACGGACGGCTCGGCATCGGAAGCTGGGACGGGAGCGGCGTACGTAATATACCGACACGGGAGGAAATAGCCAGCGACGGAGTGAGGCTGGACGACGGGATTGCAGCAACTTCCAGGGCGAGCTGGTCGCGATCGTCGAAGCCCTAAGGTACGCGACCGGACATCTGCAGGATATCACGGAAATCTCCATCTTGTCGGATAGCAAAGCCGCACTGCTCGCTCTGACAAACGTCACAGGCCTACCGAACTCGTGGCGGAGGCATGGCGACTGTTACGTCGGGTAGCGGCGGTGACGGACATAAAGCTACACTTGGGTGAAGGCACACGCCGGAAACCCCGGAAACGAAAGGGCAGACCGGCTCGCAAAGGAAGCTGCTGGGGACGACAACGCGCGGATCGCCTACGCCAAGATTCCGATGACCACGGTGAAGAGGTTACTGTCAAACAGGACAATGGAGAGATGGCAGGAAGATGGACCGGCGCGGCGACCGGCCGCTTAACCTTCAGGTTTCTACCGGACGTCGCACAGAGGATATTTACTGCACCCGAGTTGGACCCTTTACAGTCCAGCTCGTAACGGGGCACGGCGGAACCGGAAGTTACCTAAAAGATTCGGAAGACCGAAGACGAACGGTGCGCGTGCGGGCACGCCACCGAAGACTCCGGTCATATCATTTTCGATTGCGAGATCGAGGAGGCGCTAGAAGGTTGGCGGATGCGAGACTGGTCGGCGCGGGCCTACGGTGGCCACAAACGTGGGAGGAAATCACGGCGATGGCGGGCGAACGGGAATGGTGGACGGAACTATCTAAATTCGCGAAACAAGTGCAGAGACTTAAACCGAACGTTGCGCGAGTAGTGTAATCCGGGTCGTTATTACTAAAATCGCGTCTTTTACCTATTGTGACACATCACCGATTATGACTTTATTACCGATTGGGACAATATAAAACCGGATTTGACAGTGGCGGACGCGTGTGCGGCATCAAGTTTCCTAGTGTCGCGCGCAAACTAGGTTAAGGACCACCGGATCTAAATTACGTTCCGGTGTTAGAGTAGGCCCCCTCGGAAGAGAGGCGGAAGAAACGGATCCCCGATAACCACGTAAAGGTCTTGCGAATGGTTGCCGTGGGTGGGATGCGGGCGGAAGAAGCCGCAGGTCGGTGCGGACCTTGCGTCAACCGGATGTCGCTCGTAAGGAAACGACGGGCGAACGAAGGTCCATCCACGGCATCGTTTCGGGTCAAGTGGAA
Source organism: Vesta saturnalis (assembly GCA_036346205.1). Classification (NCBI taxonomy): domain Eukaryota; kingdom Metazoa; phylum Arthropoda; class Insecta; order Coleoptera; family Lampyridae; genus Vesta; species Vesta saturnalis. The sequence goes on from JARFJB010000245.1 coordinate 222,914, forward strand.
GTTGCCAAGTTTTTTATTGGACGTCGCCGATCTTCCGAGGGCAGCGAATCGACGGGAAGGAGTAGCGGATAAGGACCACCGGAGCAGCGACGGAGTCGAAGCGACGTGGGGCGACGGTGTTAGTGAAAGTGCTAGTGCTAGTGACCGCGAGTGACAGTGTTTATCCTGCGGAAATGACGGAAAAGTGCTAGTGCTTGAGTAGATTTGACCGGACGCAAGCTTCACTTGCGTACAGTCGACGCATTTCCTTACCGGGAAAAGCGTCGACTTAGATAAGTAGCGTCGAGGGCGCGAGGCTTCACTCGCGTACAGGCGGCGTCCTTTCCGGCGACGGAGATGATAAGCTCCGTCGCCGGAAAGGCGCGTACCTTATGCATGTATGGGTGCGGGCCTCACTCGCACACAGGGACCGCGATTCGCCGACTGTATCCGGCGAACGCGGACCCTTAGAGGTATATCTCGAGGGCGCGGGCCTCACTCGCGCACAGGAGTTGCGGCCGCCGACTGTAGCCGGCGTACGCAAATCCTTAGCGGTAGCCTTCCGGGCACGGGCTCACTCGTGCACAGATGCCGCCGTTCTCGGTTCACCGAGAGCGGCGACATCTTAGGAGTACGGAACGGGTACGACACCAGTCGTGCGCAGGCACCTTCCTTTCGACGCCTGCCACCGAAGGACGGTGTTCTTAGTTAGCGTAAACGAACACGGGCGTGGCTCGTGTATGATACCTTCGATTTTCTAGTTTCGGCGAAATCGGGGTATCCTAGTTAAGAATGTAGATTTAAATAGATTAAATAAGTGAAAGGGCGAAGGCTTCACCGTCGCACAAATTTTCTTCTCTCCCGCTCCAACTCTGGGAGAAGGAAGTTTTAATAGAATAAGCATAAGGAAATGGACGCGAGTTGCGCTCGCGTACAGCCGCCCCTAACCACTACGTGGAACAAAGGCGGCTTACTTAGAATTAGGAACTAACGTTAATTTAAGAAGTGGGCACGGCATCACTCGTGCACAGAGGATTGGGTCGACGGCTGCGTCCGGAAACCCAAGATTCTTAGTTAGATCATAAGATAGTTTTTAAGAGGTAGGCACGGGGCGTCGGAATAGCCGCCGCTCGGACGACAAATAGCGTCCTAATTAAGAAATTAGGGAAAGGGCGCGGTGTTAGACCGCGTACAGGTGTCGTGTGACACCTTTAGGTAAGGAACAAACAAATAGGGCGGGACGCGGGCAGCCCGCGTCACAACCTGCATCTGCGCAGGTTTAAAATAAACGTAATTTAGGATTAGGCGGCCGCGGAAATAATCGGCGGACAGCTACCGGTGGGTGGCTTAGTTAAAATAAGAATGTAGGAACGGACGTAGGATTAGCTTACGTACAGATGCGATGGCCGCATCTTAGATAATGCAACATAGGGCGGGTACGGGAATAGCCCGTACACAGGCACCTGCGGTGTCCTTAATTAAAGGACGAGGGAATAGCCCGAGTACAGATGAGGGAGCCGCCGCCTCGGCGACGACTCCAACATCTTAATATAGGTAACACGAGGGAGGAGGCAAGCGGAGCAGCGTGTTCTTTATTTGACTCAGGATTGCTTGCACAGGGTTTCACACTACCCCGGAGCTCGGCGAGCCTCTTCCCTACCCTAGTTAAGGTGCATTGTTAGTGACACGGGAATGTAAGCATTTCTACAGGGCGTTGATTGTACACCTGGAGGAATGTCGATAAAATACTATTTGTAAAATATCGATTATGGGCAAATAAATATATATTGAATTGAAAATTGAAGTGTGGCTATCCAGTACATGCAGGCACTGCTTGTATAGAGGAAGCTATATGCACCAATTGTAAGGAAAAGCATTCGTCTAGGTCTAAGGATTGCTCTGTTTATAAATCTGAGAAGAATAAGGAAGTAGTTAGTGGAGTAGCGAAGATTATACTGCCGGTATTACAAAGTACCGTTCAAACTCATATAAACAATTTAAAATCGACTTCGAAGAAGTACATACATGAAGTATCGTGTACCACTATAGATATCGGCAGTGAAATAGAAACCGAGAGCTTCTCTGAGGGCAGAAAGAGAACTGCTCTCGTTTCCCCAACTTCAGTTGGGGAAATAGATGAAACGTTTATTGACCCTTCTCTTAGGAAACAGAAAAGAAAAAGGTGGATGGCCCAAGGGCGTTCCACGCAAGAAAAATATTAGCGCTGAAATTAAAAAGATTGTGGGGCCTTTAGTTATGCTGTGAATCCTAAAATGTGATACAGAACCTGTGATATTTATGTGATAAATTGATCTGTGATATTTTAGCTTACCGTTTTATTGTTTTAGTATCTGTTTTATCTTGTCAATTTTATCTAATTTTCTTTGTCTCTTTAGACTTTATTTATTTATTTATTCATTCATTTGTTATAAATTATCATTGTCTTTGTCTCTTTACATATAGCTATATTTATTTATTTATTTACTATAAATTCATTCCATTATGGATAAATTAATTCAATTAAACATTAATGGATGTAAAAGTCACTTAGCCGAGTTAAATTTACAAATATGTAAAAGAACCCTTTCTGCATTTGTCTGCAGGAAACGAGATTCAAACCAATGAAAATTTTGTGTTAAAAGGGTACAAGACCCACAAAAGAGTTTTGGCTCCAGGACTACGGGCTCATGGTGGCACTGCAATCTGTATAAGGAACGAGATATACCAAACTGCAATAGCTTTATCGACCACCTTACAAGCAATCGCTATCACTGTTAAGTGTCCGTTCCAGTTCACAATTTGTAGTATATACCTTCCATATCCTTTGTGGACTACACAGCAAATCATTGACCTTGTCAAACCTTTTTAATGCACGAAGCAACTACTTTTCGGCAATAGATTTATCCTCTGTTTTCCTGTCTTGGCGCCAAAATTGGCCTGGAAGGTATTGCAATATGAAATATTTTCGGATCACGCTCCTATACAAATTACATTTCTAACACCTCGTCCATCAACCACATTATCTAAAAGATGGTAGATTAAAAAGCTGACTGGAGCATGTTTAGGGACAATTTATTACACTTCAATCCAAATATAAATGACGTTAACACATCAGTTAATGACGTTACCTCAAAACTTTACATGCATATAAGAAAGAAGCCCTTCTTAGGATATATCAGTCCTTAATCCTGTCAAAGCTCAGTTACGGTGGAGTTGTTTTGTCGAGCACCAGAAAGTCACACATTCTAAAGCTGAACAAGATTCACTGTGCAGGACTAAGGTTGTGTAACGGGGCTTTCGAACATCTAGATTAGACGACATTTGCCTCGAATCGAATACTATTCCTTCAATACATCCTCGGTCCTACTGTCCTCAATCATGTTCTTACAACAAGCGGCCAACCAAATCATCCTAGCTATAATTCCTTTATCAATCGTCATGAGGTCGACCAATTTACTAATAGAAAATTTGCCATGTGCCCAGCCGGCATAAGAGCTATCGACATAAGCAAAGACATTTCAAGTGTATTCCCATGATTCATGCCAAATACCTACATGGCAAATTAGTAATTCGAGCATTCACGTAGATAATTGTCTTCGCGATGAAACTGTTATAGAAGTAACCAAAAATCATTTGCCAAAATGTTAGCTGAACGCGATGGTTACACTGTAACGTTCACAGATTTGAATTATTATTGAGTTACGTAAAGAAAGTAAGTTTTAATCTCTAGCGACTTTCTAAGTTCGTTGCGAGCACTAGAAAATACTTACTCGACAGAACACTCTAATTAAAAAATACTGGCGAGTATTGCATGGTTATCAAAATCAGATAAAAGATGTTTTGCTTAGTGTCCCTGTCATTGCGCAATAGAAGGGAACGAACATGCAGATGTTGTGGCACGTGAGACCGCACGTAGTGAAGAAATCGACATATTTCAAGTTTGCCCTGAAGATGTGAAATTGACAATAAAGAAGAAAATTGTAAATAACACGATTACGCATATGGCATACTAATCTTACCTCAACATATTTGCTTTTTAGAGAAGAAAACCCATTCTGCACTGAATGTAATGAATTATCTTACTGTGCCTCATACATTAATAAAATGTAAACTTTACACTAGGCAGAGAATTAAAAAAAAATTGGGTGACACTAAGAACAATGTTTAAATAATGACGTACAGAGCATCCATAACTTAATCAAGTTCTTAAATGAAACCAGTCTACTAAGAAAAATTTGAACTGATCAGCGCACTAATGTTAAAATTTACGTATGTATTCGCTATATACTGCTAAGCGTGTAAATGACCTAGTTGTCGAAGCAATTAACCAAAAAAAAAAAATAAATAAATAATAATAATAATAATAACAATAACAGTAATAAGAATCATAATTTTGAATTTTTCACTGTGAGGTATTGTCATATTCGTCAAAATTAGAATTTTCCAAAATTGGAACATGATCAACAAGTGCCTGTATCTATCTCATTAAACTGGCTTTTAATGGGTACGATGTATTAATAGGGAGAGTAAGTTATTTTAATGGTTATTAATTTAAACTTTGAATAATTAGTTTTTAATAAACTGCATTTAGTTTAGCAATTGAACATTGTCGTCGTTAATTTGACTGAAATTTGAAAACTGGCATAAATTTCATTAGTGAATTAAAATATTTTAAACTTTTCATAACTAAATCTAGTACTTGTATTTCATTGACATTTTGGTATGCGTCAAAACCTGGAACTCTTATAACCTGTCCATTTAAAATTGTTTATTTTAGAAATTATAAAAAGAGAAATAGTTTAGAATTACATTATGTAACCATTGCTAGGTTTAGTGGTTCTTATGTTAAGTAGTTTGTATTAATACATCTTATTAGTGTATCCATAAGATTGTGTAAATTTAGATTGTATTTTATGATTTATAGAAATTAACTAGGATCTGAAAATTGAACCAACTGCGGTTGTTCTGCCGGCAGATCAACAGACAACCACCAAAGCGGGTTAAGTTACACAGTGCATTAGATGGTCAAATGAAATGAGTCTACATGTCATGCGTTGCTCCTACACTGTAACTAAATTAGAGACCATACCATTAGTTAGGCATAGTTTTAGGGAAATGCTGTTAAGTACATTTACTGATTATACCAATACAATATACTGTGTCGTTTTAAACGCAGAAGCAAATGCTTTAAGTCTTACGGAGACAAAACGTACTGCGTGCACTTCTGCAGACTTTAAAGGATACTATGTAAAAATTCTTAGGATTAATATTTGATTCTAAACTTTCCTGGCACTAATACGTTCAAATCTTGTTATCAAATGTGAATTAGACTAAAATGTCGTAAAATGTCTACCCAATACGAAATGGGGAGCTAATCTTGATGTTCTGCTACGAGTCTATCGCTCTTTGGTTCTGTCTAGGATTGACATTCCACTGTGTGGTATGTGGCTCTGCCCGGAAATCTTTGTTGAAACGTTTGGACCCTATACACCATGAGGAGCTTAGATACTCTATAGGAGCTTTTCCAACTAGCCCTATAGTAGGTATATGCAGTGAAACTGGAGTTCCACCCTTAACAGTACGATTCCAAACGTTACTCCCAAATTATACATTTGGAGTTAGAGCCATACTTCGACATCCAAACTACCCTTTTATGAGTCAAAACCTAACCGTATACAAAAATTGGCCAAGCATTACAATATTGGCATGTGTGAGAGCACAAAGTACTCAAAATCTGCAGTTTTCGTTACCAGAGATATTACCCGTAGGTAGAGCAGAAATTGCTACATGGCCAACCTCAAGTAAATATTCGCTATTTACACGGTATTTACCAAAGATAAGGACTCTCAATTCTGATCTCTCAGAACTTTCGGGCAATCCTGAGCGAATAGCCAGCAGCAATACATTTGTACACAGAAGGGTTCAAAAGCAATACCGGAGTTGGATCGTCATTTGTCTTGGGAGACGTTTCACATGTTTGGACCCTTCTCAAACACTCGTCCATTTATACTGCGGAATGATACGCAATCTGGCAGAGTCTGCGCTATCGCGACTTAAAACCCTACTTACATAGATTTATTATAGACACCGATTCACTTAAGTGCGCTTCAAGGTATATCCATCCTTTTTCTGACGATCCTCTAATACAAAACATCACTTCCTTCATCAAACACCTTTGTGACATTGGGAAACAGGTACCTTTCATCTGGTTATCCAGTCACGCCGGAATATAGGGAAACGAGTTAGCCGATCGAGCAGCTCGTTGAGCAGCGGACGGATATACCGTCGAAGTGAACACATACGACACCTCGATGTTAAAAAACGCATAAATATGCTTTGCTATAATGTTTGGGCGTCGGAATAGGGTGATATCAAAAACAACTTAAGTCCATTAAAAACACCATAAACCGATGGCGACTATCATTCCAATTTTCAAGAGCTGAGTTGGTCAGACTTCATCGAGTGAGAATCGGTCACACGGCTATTACCCATACCTATTTGCTCAAGGGCCAAGATCCCCAATGTGCCATCATTGCGGAAATTAAATCCAGCATAAGCTTCATTCGGGCGATAAAAATTATTAATAAAATTTAATATTCGACTTAGGAATAAACAGCTGTTTAACGGGATTTTGATAATAGTGCCAATGACCTTAGCAGTCAACGTACTTAAATAGAAGGAAAATAATAATAATGTCTTTGTTGGGTTCAAAGAGTAGAAATTCAATAATAATAAATTTAAAAGAGAGAATAATAAAAGAATAAATAAAACAATAAAACGAAAATATTCCCTTATACCCAAAGGCGAAGTTCACAATGAAAGAATGAATGTTCTTTCTCTGTGCTCTACCATTTAACCGTGAATGCATATGCATTCGGAGTAGGCTAACCGTACAACACAAAACAAACGAAAACCAGTGTTCAAAATGCTGTTGAGATTATAATAATGTACATTAAAAATTGATCAAAATACAAGTAATTTATTGACTGCAATCTTAAATTTGGATAATGATAATGACCTTATATCCGGCGGTAATGAGTTGTATATGGCGCAAATGTTGTAACTAAATGACCGTTTAAGGAATTGAAGATTGTGAAAAGGCACCGAAATTATGTCTTTGAGCCGGATGTTAGTATTGTGTATATCCGTTCGGAAAGTAATTTTATTGTAGAGGTACGCAGGTGTTTTATAGAGTATTACTTTATGATGAAGGAACGACGAGTGGAGAAGTCGACACTTATTCATGTTTAGCGACTGAACAATTTTAAACTTGTCTGATATATGTTGGTATTTTTCACATCCAAAAATAAGTCTGGCGCAAGAAATTTGAATGGCTTGTATTTTGTGCATGTATTCCCTAAAAAAGCATGGCCTATAATCAGAACTACAGTACGCGAAATGTGAAGTCACCAGAGATTTGGAAAACATAATCTTCGAACTAAACGATAAAGAATTTTAATACTGTACAGGTTGTCCCATTTTGGTTGTCCTCGCAGGGTATCTCAGTTATTAGCAAAGATACAGAGATGCGGTTTTCGCGAACGTTGGCTACTTTTTGTGAAACGAAAGATGACACAAACATAATTACTGTAGCTCTTCTCATTTTTGAGATACAGGGCGTTTTTGAAAAGTTGCATTTTGAGACAGCCCCGTATCTCAGCTATACGATAACTTATAGAAAAAGTGAAAAGTGTTCTTTATATAATTTTTCCGTAGAATGCAGTGCTGTTTTCAGAATGAGTATACGGGGTCAGGTCAAAAGTTATCGGGATCAACTTCATTTTTTTAAATGGGACACCCTGTCTATTTTCTCATAATTAAATTTCTCTTGTTCTAAGCACTTCAAATATATATATAACAATTATCACTTATTTTGATAAATAGCGTGGTATTTTGTATTATTAACTGAATTTCTTAGTAGGCTTTGAATTCGTAATCTTCTATTGTTTTTTTGTGCCTAATATAGAAAACCATCATTATGTAATTATATGTCATTGAAGAAGATACAAATTTCGGCAAAATAATTTATTTTATTTCCAGAATTGTTGATTTGAAACTCATATAAATATTGGATGTATTTATTTATAAATTTAGAGACAAACGAAAATAAGAAGAATTAAAATTTTATAAATATTGCTCAATTTGCTGACCATTATGGTCAAGACAAATCCTACATCTCCGAAGAATTTCTTGAATGGATCTTAATAAAAATAGGGGTCTTAAATGTAGTTCTTCAAAGGCTTCTCTTGTAGCATTCATCAAAGCTTCTTGAGTTTCATACCGTCTTTGATGAATTTTATTTTAAGGTAGCCCACAAAAAAATCTAAAATTGATAGGTCTGGGGACCTTGCTGGCCAATTAACTGGTCCATGTTACCAATCCAATGGTTTTGAAACATTGTATTGAGGTAATCTCTTACTAGTCTTGCATTGTGGCAAGGTGCCCCGTCTTGCTGAAAATAAACCTCTCTTAGCTGGTCTAACGGAATATCATCAATCAATTCTGGAAGGTAAATGTCCAAAATTTCCAAATATCGTTGATGGTTCAAATTGCCTTCAAACATGTAAAATGTTAATCTGCCTCCTAAAATGAAACAGGACACATTGAACCCAAACCTGCCTTGCTGCTGACGGATCACGGTAACATGCCGATTTTCGTTAGACCAGAAACGATTCGTTGCACGATTGTAAATTCCGGCGGAGCTTATATGGCTTTCATCCGACCATATAACTAAACGACCAAAATTACCATTTTCTTCACTTTTCTGAATATACCATCTACAGAAATCGATACGCAATTGAGCATCACCCGGATGCAAGTGGTGGATGACTTGAGGTATATATGGTTTATAATGGTATTTTTAAATATTTTTGATACTTTCGTTTTTGAAATGCCCACCGATTCTTATATTTTTCTGCAAGACGTATAATTTTTGTTAACAGTGACCTCTGCAAGGACATTTATTTCATTATTTTCTTCGTTTTCTTGTCTATATGTTTTGGCGCGTGGCCTTTCAAACGATCCCTGATTTTCCAAATTTTGTTTTAACCTAATGAATGTTTGTTTACACGGTTGCCTTCTTTCCGGAAATCTATAATATTCACATTTTATTTAACTCAAATGATGACTAACATTCAGTAAATATAAATACCTTTCAAAATATATTTCCTTCGCTTGCTCTGCATTAAAATTTGTTTGGTAATAAACCCCAATCATATCTAATTTCTCATAGTTCTCGTACCCTAAATTATTCGCCATGGTTTGAAACTTTGTAAAAATTCAAAATAACGAAAAGAATATTGAAAACTTTACTAACAATAAGGATCTCAACAATCAACAAATTTGCAAATATTGACAAATGTCAAAAAATGAAGTTGCCATGGTAAAACAATTGCAGTACCAAAGGCCACTAACAAATCCAGTTAATAATTTGAAATACTGCGCTATTTGTATAAAAATGATGAATGCTATACATATTTGAAATGCTTAGAACACGAGAAATTTAATTATGAGAAAATAGACAGGGTGTCCCATTTAAAAAAAATGAAGTTGATCCCGATAACTTTTGACCTGACCCCGTATACTCATTCTGAAAACAGCACTGCTTCTACGGAAAAATTATATAAAGAACACTTTTCACTTTTTCTATAAGTTATCGTATAGCTGAGATACGGGGCTGTCTCAAAATGCAACTTTTCAAGAACGCCCTGTATCTCAAAAATGAGAAGAGCTAGAGTAATTATGTTTGTGTCATCTTTCGTTTCACAAAAAGTAGCCAACGTTCGCGAAAACCGCATCTCTGTATCTTTGCTAATAACTGAGATACCCTGCGAGGACAACCAAAATGGGACAACCTGTACATGTAGCGTAAATTTGAAAATGCCTTTTGGATACAATTTTTAATACGTTGTTCAAATTTTAGATTTCTAATGTCAAAGTTCACCTATTGAAAATTACCGCGATTTTGAAAATTTGTAAATTTAAAAAAAAATAAAAATTTTTAGAAATCCAACAAAAAAAAATCGGAATCATAAAATATTTTTTTAGGAAAATAATGACTGTTATAGTTTGAAGTTGTTTCTGAGGGTATTTATAAAGAATTCCTGAAAAAATAAAACTTTTTAAAATTAATTTGAAAATGGCAAAAGCTCCAGAAAGCGAAAGAAATGAAAAAAACGTTAAACAATACAAATACATCAATTTTCTGTAGAAAATCGTTTATTAACAATATAATATGCTAAAGAGAAATTATTATAAATTTTAATCACATGAATAATTTTTAAATCTATGTAAACTAATTGCCTCCGACGTTTTCGTTTTCGATGTGATGGTGGAATGCATGCATCTTTGAACATTTTATCACTTGCTGGATACTCATCGTTGCGTACAACAACTGTTCTATACTCTTCATCTGTTTCATTTTCTTCTCGCTAATTATACCATGCGTTTGAGAGGATGTTTTTTTCTAAAACAAAATATCATATTTGCCCCAAATTTACTTGAGATAACAATATCGTTTTTGAAGTTTGATATTAATCGTGCTTTAATAGTTTTTTCATCTGGAATGTATCCCGATGTTAGGATACTTTTTAACTCCTGCCTAGAAAACTGGCAGTCCTCATTCTCTTCTATGTACTGATATATTTGTTTCATTGCTGCCTCCACTAACAATACTTGTGGATGAATCTTTTTTTCTTCTTCAGGTACCTTAGCAACTAAATTTCTCAATGAACGGTAACAATCACCATCGTATCGCGCTTTCAATGCTACCAAGTCCAGTACACCGGATATTCTCTAGTGAATTTCTCGGTAATAGTCATCTCTTTCTTCTTTTATAATCTCTAAAATTGTTGCTTTTATCTCTGTGTTGCTGACCATACGTATTTCTCTTCTTAAATTTTTCTTTTGTTTTTTTCTTTTTCCTCATCAGCTTCCTTTCCACAAATGAAACAAATAGTTTCCCAATCGAAGCTAGATGATGATAAACTTCGTAATCTTTTTTTTTGGAGGCGAGAAATTTTGTCTTGCTTTTTACAGGCTTTAATGTATTTTTTATTACTATACTTCTGCCGACACTATGTACGCGCATATACAACTTCACATGTATTTAAGTATTGCAGTAATCCATAGTTTCTCTCCTCAGAAGCTTGTTTTAGAGTTCCCAATCCTCTTTTAATTTCAACAATAGAACCTGCATCATTATGCTCTGGGATCCAAGTTTTTCGCAAAGAAAACAAAAATTTTGTTCAACATCTGCTGAATCAATATTCTTACTGTGACTATGCATAATTAATAGTTATCTGCAATAAGAAATATTAGCAAAATTGGTAAACGGAAGGTCGAAAATGAAAACAATGAAATAAATAATGTACTGGGTGGCCAACTAAGAACGGCCGTCGGCCATATCTCACGAATGAATTATAGCACAGGTTCAGGAAAAAAAATGTTATAACAAAAATGGCTTCGAGAAACGCCTGGAAATTATTTTCAGAATTGTAGGTCCACCTTTAGAGGCGTATTTGACAGTTAAAATTTTAAAAGCAAAATTTTCAATATTTACTCAATTAAAGCATATGAAATATTATAATCAGATTCCTCGACAAATTCTGCATATTTTTTATTTGACAAGTTTTAGTCTATCTCTATAAGGGTAGGGGAGAGTGAGAACCTTGTTACGAAAAAACGCCTTTAATTCAGGTTCTGCTTGACCGATTTTAATAAACTTGATGTTGTTTGAAAGAGCTTTTGATAAGCAATAGAAAATTTGTAAATTTGAAGCAATCTGATTTGTAACAACCTTTTTTTGTGGTTGTATTAAAAAGTACATTAATTTAAGATCGTTCATTTATTTGGCGTAATATTAGAAAAGTTTTTAATTATTAATATGTAGAATTGAGAATGGCAACTTAATTTGCATTTCCTAGAACATATCTTTTGGGTGTAATATTACATAAATAGTTATAGTTCCCTTTCTAAAAAATTGGATTTATATTATTGTATCCGCGCAACGCGTGAAGACTTTAGGGGAATACTCATTTGAGTTATTCTGAAAGCCTTTTTAATTCACTTAATGCTGAATGTTACAGCAGTAAGCATGATTTTACCTAATTTTTTATATTTGGTGCCATTAGATTGTGATGGTAAGTTATTTTCTAATTCATTGCATTTAAAACTAAAGCATTTGTTTGCTTTTTAGGCACTTCTATTTTACTTATTTTGCACTTAGTTTGCTAATATTTTTTAATGTATACTTTTATGGCATTTTATAATAATTATTTTCAATGGCACGTATAAGTCAGTAAATTACTATTCTATTATTGTCTGGTTTAAATGGCAATTTTTACTTGAATTACATTTTACAACGCAAGTTCTACATACTTTTATAAATAAATTTGGCGAATTAAACTTCAAAAAATTCAATAAAATTTATGGACACAATATATTAAGGATAAATAAGCAAGACATTGACCTCACCAAGTTCACCATTCTGCTTCATAGTTACCAGTTATAGTCTATGGACAGAACCGTTCAAAGGTAATGTTTTATATAATTTTAGAATAGTATAAGACTTCTGATTTTTAACCTTTTTCAATCAGATATTGAATAAACTTAAGTATATCATGTTATTTTATTTTCATTTTGATAAATTGTTTATTATTATTCATTAACTAGGTTTTGTTGTTCCTATATATATATATATATATATATATATATATATATATATATATATATATATATATATATATATATATATATAAATATAAAGACAACATGGCGCTCGAGATTTTATCATTTTTTCATACTTTTTTAGATAACATGTTTTTATGAATTAAGTGAAGTGAAAATAATTAAGCAGAAAAGAAGCAAGTAGCATTTCAGGTAGGTTAACTACTCAGTATATTATAACTCTCCCTTATCTTCATCTTCCGATTGAGCAGACGGCAGTAGCGATTATTATTTGGTAATTTGTTATATTAATTAAAAGCATTCGATCAATTACAAATTGTTTATTACATCATCGCTTTTGTTTTAATGTTATAAGTTGGCCCAGTTTTAGTGTTTATACTTAGGCAGCCGCTTATAATGTTACAATTTGGCGTTATTTGTTGTTGGTAAATATTGACGCAATTTAATGTTACAATTTGTCGCGGGCGAGCAGGGACTTTGATTTTTATTACATTGAAATTTATTGTTTGAGATTTATTACCTTGAAATTTATTATTTTATTTACATTTGTGTTAATATTAGTGTGGGGCCAGAAAAAGGGATTTGCTGTTGTTTCAATGCTGGTTATTCTCGCTTTTGTTTATTTTGATTATGTTAAGAGTTGACAGAATTTTAAAGAGTGTTACCATTTAGTGTTACGCTTGGTATTTTTATGTGTTTATATATAATGAAATTTATTCATTGTGTTATATAATATTTTTTACGATGTCAAATTTTAATTATTTAGTTGATGTTTTATATAGTGATGAGTTATTAGTCGAATTAAAATTTTTTTAAATTGTAAATGAAGTGGAAAGGTTGACAATAGGTGAGAGACGTAAATTAAATTAAGAAATTGATTTGATTACATTTTATGTAACTGGAATTATTAAAAACGCTCCCAGTACATTACAACGATTTATAGATTCAATTCTAGGCCATGATTTATCCCATTCAGTTTTTTGTTTATTTAAACGATATTATTTTTTTTTTTTTCAAGTACTTTTAAGGAACTTAGTGATGCCAATTTAAATATTAATTTAGATAAATGTGAATTTTGTAAATCTCAATTATCATGTTTAGGTTTTGTTATTGATAAACTTCATAACATTCAATTGTTAATACATTCATTTAAATTTTGAAACGCTTGAATTACATTATTTTTGATAGTGAATTTTTATATTTATACGATCAGTTATTAAATTTATGTAACGATTCATTAGAATTTATTGAATCCATTTAACGAAAACTTTGAAATGAGTAATGAATTACAAATTTAGATTATTTTATTTTTGTGTCACATAATGACGATATTAATACTTCAGTTAGTATTCCTGCTTAAGATTTTTTTCCAAATGAATTGGAATATTTACAAATTTTTAAGAGTTCTGTTCATATTTATAAATTTAAAATTTAATGGTGGAAGATTAGATGCGAACGTTTAACATATTTTTGTGTTATTGGTGTAAATTCCATTTGTATTTTCTTAGATTGTACTTCTTCTCTCTTGAATTGTTTTAATTGCTATTCGTAACGCTGTTCATGAGTCTACGAAATTTTCACCTTCCTTTTGGCGTTTGGTCGGACAGTTCCTATTTCTGGAGATTTTATGGTCGACTAAAGGATTTCAAAGAGGATGATTTATTTATTGCTAACCGTGAACAATTAGTTCAAGATTTAAATGAACTTTCACCCATTTTTAAACATGTTAAACTAAATTTACATGCAGCTTACGAAAGAAATTCAAAATCTTACAATTTGCGACGTCGTCCGTTGAAATTAAATGTTGGCGATTTGGTTTGGAAAAAGAATTTTACTTTATCTGATGCGACTAAAAATTATAGTCAAAAGTTAGCTCCAAAATTTATTGAAGCGAAAGTTATTGAGGTGGTAGGTCCAACTACGTACCGGTTGGCCACCCCTTTTGATAATAAACCCTTAGGTGTTTTTCATGTTAAGGATTTAAAACCCCATTAGTTCTTATTTTTTCGTATTCTTTTTAATTATTTTTCTATCTTAGTATTTTTACATTCTGGTTTCTTATTTATATTTTTAATTATTTTGATAATTTTTCAAAATAATTTTATTTTGTCTTATTTCGCACATTATTTTATTTTACATTGTTGTGACTTTGCAAACCACTAATTTTTTTGTACATTTGTTAGCACGATGGTTGATATTTAGATCCCATCGTGCGATTGATTTCCGATTTTTGGGACATTAGTTCTCAGGCAAATTATCTTCCTTTATTGGATTTACAATTTGCTATTGTTACAATAGTAAAATTGAAGATAACTATTTTGAGTTTACCTCTGATCGTTAATTTGACGTGTAAAACTCATAAACATTAATAAGAAAACTAGTAATGCTTGTATACATTTTATTTTTGATTGATTTAATTATTTTATTTTTCCTGATTTGTGTAGTGTTACTATTCTTGGACGGTGCTTGAGGACTTCGGTTCGCCTCGTGTCAACCTCGATTAGTTCACTTCCTGATTATGACGTTTTGGTAGTTTTAGGAGGGGTTGTTGTGTTCGTAAGTGTTTCATCCTTCTCTTTGCTATCTCACCTAGATTTCGATTTATTTATAAAACGTGCGTGTTAGTTAGGGTATATTTAGTCTTGGACGACGAATGTGGAACAACATGAAACCTGAATCTCGTGAAGGGTAGAGTGGCCTCTCTTGTTCTCCACGACGAAGCATCCTGAGCTAATTTGCCAAGGAAATAGTCGTATCTTGGATTTACCGATTTTGACTCACTTATCGAACGTGACAGTGGTAGTTGTGTTATGTACCTAGAAGGCTTGGTTTGAGACCACCGGGGTAGGGTAATAGAACGCTCTCTCTCGACCTCTAGTCTCGCGTTTATTTATTGTTAGTCCGAAAGGAGTTTTTATTTTATACTCTCGAGTAGAGTGGCGTTTAGCCTTGATTTTTATAAAGTTGCACGATAACCGTTTCCTGGTTCTCTGCCCACTGTCCCTTCAGGTCATGGTAGCTTTCGGTTTCCGTTCGTTTTACCTTAGATTCAAATTTTTTACCGGATACTCATTTTGCTCTTCTGATGGTGATTTGCTTCACTAACCCCACCAGTTAAAGTTTTTACTTTATTTAAGGTTTCGGTTCCTTGATTCTCGACTAGTGGCGTGTGCGGGTGGTAGCGCGTCATTAGCTTTTTGGTATTGCGCGGGTCTTTCCTGGCCGACATCACCACATTTTCCGTACTTTTCGTACATCTCCTTTTTATTTTTAAATATTGCTTATACTTTAATTAGCTTAACATTTTGTATGTTTTAAATTTTAATAATTTTATTTATTAGCTAGTGTTTGGAATCTTCGCTTTGGTGATCGCCGAGTCCAAATTTTAGGAGGTGTGTAACAACCTTTTTTGTGGTTGTATTAAAAGTACATTAATTTAAGATCGTTCATTTATTTGGCGTAATATTAGAAAAGTTTTAATTATTAATATGTAGAATTGAGAATGGCAACTTAATTTGCATTTCCTAGAACATATCTTTTGGGTGTAATGTTACATAAATAGTTATAGTTCCTTTCTAAAAATTGGATTTATATTATTGTATCCGCGCAACGCGTGAAGACTTTAGGGGAATACTCATTTGAGTTATTCTGAAAGCCTTTTTAATTCACTTAATGCTGAATGTTACAGCAGTAAGCATGATTTTACCTAATTTTTTATATTTGGTGCCATTAGATTGTGATGGTAAGTTATTTTCTAATTCATTGCATTTAAAACTAAAGCATTTGTTTGCTTTTTAGGCACTTCTATTTTACTTATTTTGCACTTAGTTTGCACTTAGTTTGCGTTTGCTAATATTTTTAATGTATACTTTATATGGCATTTTATAATAATTATTTTAATGGCACGTATAAGTCAGTAAATTACTATTCCATTATTTTCTGGTTTAAATGGCAATTTTACTTGAATTACATTTTACAACGCAAGTTCTACATACTTTTATAAATAAATTTGGCGAATTAAACTTCAAAGAAATTCAATAAAATTTATGGACACAATATATTGAGGATAAATAAGCAAGATATTGACCTCACCAACTTCACCATTCTGCTTCATAGTTACCAGTTATAGTCTATGGACAGAACCGTTCAAAGGTAATGTTTTTATATAATTTCAGAATAGTATAAGACTTCTGATTTTTAACCTTTTCAATCAGATATTGAATAAACTTAAGTACATCATGTTATTTTATTTTCATTTTGATAAATTGTTTATTATTATTCATTAACTAGGTTTTGTTGTTCCATATATATATATATATATATATATATATATATATATATATATATATATATATAAATATAAAGACAACATGGCGCTCGAGATTTTATCATTTTTTCATACTTTTTAGATAACATGTTTTATGAATTAAGTGAAGTGAAAATAATTAAGCAGAAAAGAAGCAAGTAGCATTTCAGGTAGGTTAACTGCTCAGTATATTAGAACTCTCCTTATCTTCATCTTCCGATTGAGCCGACGGCAGTAGCGATTATTATTTGGTAATTTGTTATATTAATTAAAAGCATTCGATCAATTACAAATTGTTTATTACATCATAGCTTTTGTTTTAATGTTATAAGTTGGCCCAGTTTTAGTGTTTATACTTAGGCAGCCGCTTTTAATGTTACAAATTAATAACATAAATGCTAGAGGGCGCTGTTTAATATTTTTTAGTGTTGTGTTTCTCTTTACAATTTTAAATGGAAGCATAAAAATTTAAGTAGGTCTTTAAAAAGTAGACTAAATTAGTAATAAAACAATGAAAACTGCAAGTCGATATCTTTCTCGTACCCTGAGATGTCGTAAGTAACAGGTAAATGGCGGGAGTTGTTCTTCCAACGTCTAGTAGACTAGTTCGAGTTAACGGAAATTATTAAATTTAGCCTGGATGAAAAGATCTTACATTGGTCTGCAGTAATTTAAACTGTTATCATACTAGTGTTATGGTTGGCGCTAGATTACCTAAATGTAATGCTGTCTCTACTAACAATGAGAACAAATTATAAAATATTAATGTGATAAATCTAACATTTTTTAATTATATAAGAATGTTATATTTGTTTTCAAGCGATGTGTTAGTAAATCAAAAGCATAAAATATCAATAAAACCGATATTTACCCAGCAACAACAAATACAGTTTAAAATATGAATTCGATTTACTGATGACAACAAAATTAGTAAAGAGGGCCATGTAGATATAAAATAAATTCCTGTTGAAAACAAGCAAGCTATGATTTTCACGCATATGTCAAAATTATTCATCGTGTTGCATTTAATAGACTTTCTTTATCTTTTCGTACCAAAATGATTCTTACAAATGAAGAAGCATTTGATATGTTGGCAGTTTATTCTGAATGTATGATGCCCGGTTTCACCAACAACAAATAAAGCGTTATAAATTTTATTCTCCAGTTAACTATTTTCCTGTTTCACCAACAGCTTCATGCTTTCAGTTAACTATTTAATGAATAGGAGAAATGTCATTGTAAACGAACCACATATTTAGGCACATTTGATATTTGACAGTATTGTTTATGTTTACTCGTGTGTTTAGTGAAAATGGATGTTATTGGAAAAGGGAATAAGCGGGAAAGAAGCAAAAATTATTTGGAAGAGGAAAAAGAAAATTTACTTTTAATTATAGAAAAACATAAGTCAGTCATAGAAAATAAAAAGACTGATGCCGTGTCATCCCAACAAAAAGCACGCACATGGGAAGAAATTGCCACCAGTTATAATAGTAGTGCAAAACGGGAGTGAGGAGTGGCAACCAATTAAAATTATTATGATAATTTGAAAAACTGCGAAGAAACACAGAGCTGATGAAAACAAAAATGCCAATATTAAAGTGTGTTTTATTAATATTTCTCATCGTTATACAATTGCAGGTCGAAATGTACAAGACGGTGGAGGCAGTTGCTCGCAGCTCTCTAACTGCGATCTTCGCGTACTTAATTTACTTGGGAAACAAGTAGACGGGCACAACAATGACTACGATAGTAATAACGACATAGTCAACCCTTTACACCAAGGTAATTAATACTTACAGAGTATCTAAATATAACATTGATTTTAATAAAGCATTAGCATTACATAATTATTACAGAAACAATCACCGACAAAATAGAATTCTGCACAATAAATGATGCGGTTATTGCTGAAGAATTAGAAATACCTGCCACGAACCATGCAAACTACAGTTGGGAGGGTAGTTTACCAGTCACCAGTGAAACGCACGAAGTCACTAACTTACTGCAATGCAGCTCTGGGGTAGTCGACAGCGGCCAGAGTTGCATTAGTGCGAAGGTTTCATCTTTCAGCCCTAAAAATATAAGCAACACACTTTTTAAAAATGTAAAAAAAACGAGGCAAGGATGGTGCAAATTATTATCAAGAAAAAGTTTTTCTTATGAAGCAAGAAAGATATAAAAAAGATGGAGATTTTAGAAATAATAAAAAAAAGGAAGAATGTGAATTACTTCTACATAAATATTAGATATAGCAAAAATTGTTTACTTAGATAATATGTGCGTGTTGCGTGTGTATGTACCTTGTAAAACTGTGTTTATTAAAGCTGTCCTAACTCCCACATTTTCTTGTACAATATTTTGAAAAATATTTCCGCATCTTCAAAAGCAATTTCGGATCTTCAACAGGCATATTGTCTCCCATATTAATAGCAACATTATGCAGTACAGCTGTCGGTACAATTACTCCTAATACCGTGTCAATTTTTAATCGTAAACCCAAAGACAAGCAAGGGAAACGGCGTTTTAGGACTCCAAACGCTCTTTCAATAATATTACGTGTACGGATGTGGGCATAATTATAGCTGTGTTCTGCTCGTGTTTGTGGGTTTAGCAACGAGTAAGCAGATATTTTCTACATGTGTATCCACCATCTCCTAGAAGATAAGTATCAGGATACTCGTTGTTTTCTAAACGAGCTCTAAGTAACAAATCATTGAATATCTTGGAGTCGTGTGTACTTCCAGGTATCCGTGCTACAATGTCTCTAATGGTCAATTTATGATCGCACACTGCCTGGGTGTTAATAGAAAACCATCCTTTTCGATTTCTATATGCTTCTCCAGCATCTCCACCTGGTGATTGTACACGAATATGTGTACAATCAATAGCTCTAAAACACATGGGAAACCAGAAATTCTGTAAAATCCGTTTTGGCACTGGATTATTTCATTTCGATTGCGAGGCATCTGCACAAAATGTGGTCGAAGCAAAGCGATGTGGTGAGTAACTTTTCTTATTATTCTACATATTGTAGCTTTAAATACATTAAAGTGATCCCAAATACACAACTGAAATGATCCAGTTGCATAAAACCGTAAGGTTATTAATAGCTGGTTCGTTGGACTGGTGGGACGGTTTCTGTTACTAAACCATTCTAAATTATTGCCAATCAAACGCAAAATTTCCTCGACGCACGCTTTCGATAGACGAAATCTATTTCGGAAATCAACGTTATCATACTCTATAATCAGATTTCTTCTCTCTAATATCAAACGGCGGCGTCTATGAGGGGGCTGATCGTCTTCAGATGACGATGAAGATGATGTCAAAAGTCTAATAATTATTGTTTTACAAATTTTTTTAACATTATAATAATATCAATAAATGTGTTTTGAACTTACCTATTATCCATGTTGTCCGTTTTCAAGTGAAATATTGAAAAATAACACTGACAATGGCAAATTTAACAAGCGTCAATTTTTGAGGTTAGAAATCTGAAATACTTACACTTAACCGGAAATATTTCTTCGGTTAGTTTAACGTCACTTTAACCAACGAATAACGCTATTTATTGTTGGTGAAATGAAAAGAGTCACGTTTATTCTACGAATAAAGTTAAAATACTAATAACGCTTTATTTGTTGTTGGTGAAACCGGTTATGAGAAATGCAACCGTTGCTTCTAGAGTGTATGCACGCAGTACCCAAATAGACGGCATCACAGCAGAAGAGTTTGTCTCCGACTCGCACACCGTGTGCGTACTACTAGAAATGTGAATCTTCCTGTGTACCGAAGACAACGCAGAGGTAGAACAGAGGAAAATGTTATTCATGTTTTAGCTTATGTAAATGTTAACCCTCATTCAAGCACCAGAGCTATAGTTAGAGACTTGGGTATATGTCGAACCACCGTCCAAAATATTTTAAGAAAACACAGGTGACCACTTATTTATTAATGCATGTTTTATTCGGTATTATAATGATAAAAATGTTTTAATTTGTTTCGCTTGTCATTATATGTTTCTCATTTTATCATACCGAAAATGTCATTACATCAAAGTTAACTTGTGACAACATGACTAATGTATTTGCCGCCATTTTATGTCCAGTTTCAATAAAACACCAAATTATTTAATGAAATTATCTTATGCTATGTGAATAGGTTTTAACTAACAACATGATAATTAAGTGAGGCAAAGTAAAGTAAAAGGTACCAATAATAATAAATAATGAGAGGGCGAAAAAATCCTAATAACATTACGAGAGTTAATGCATTTAAAGTCCTTTTCGTTTACTAACAACGAAGGACTTCAATGTGTCTTAATGATCTGATTACTTTATAATATATACTATTTTAGATTGCACCCATATCACATGGTCCTACACCATAGTTTGAATGCTCAAGATTTCGATACCAGGTTGGATTTCTGCAACTGGCTCTGAAATATGATACACGATGATCCTGAAATACATTCACGAATTATGTGGACAGATGAGGCTACTTTTCATAGTGATGGTAGTGTAAATCGACATAATATGCACTACTGGTCTGAAACGAATCCCTACTGGAAGCAGGAGGTCCAACATCAGGGTCGTTGGTCTGTAAATGTGTGGTGCGGGATTCTAGGTGGAGAAATAATTGGGCCTTTTTTTTAATGAGACTGTTAATGGAGAAAGATATTTAGATTTTTTAAGCAACGAATTGCCACTTCTTTTAGAAGACATACCCTTGGCCATTCGTCGTGACATGTTCTTGCAACATGATGGGTGCCCGGCACATTATTCTAGAGATGTTCGGAATTTCTTAGATCAATCATACCCTGAAAGGTGGATAGGACGTGGAAGTTTATTTATTTGGCCACCAAGGTCTCCAGACCTAACTTGTTTAGATTTTTATTTTTGGGGGCGAATAAAAGATCCACAACAAGAGCTGACATGATTGAAAGAATACAACAGACAATACAAAGTATTTCAAGGGCAGAAATTGAAACTGCTGTTCTCTCCACCCATCAGCGATTGATTTCATGCATTGAAAATGATAGACGACATTTCGAACATATAGGGCGACACTAATTACGTAGTTATTTATTTAAGGTTTTAATTGTTAGATTTATAACATTATTATTTTATAATTTGTTCTCATTGTTAGTAGAGACAGCATTACATTTAGGTAATCTAGCGCCAACCATAACACTAGTATGATAACAGTTTAAATTACTGCAGACCAATGTAAGATCTTTTCATCCAGGCTAAATTTAATAATTTCCGTTAACGCGAACTAGCCTACTAGACGTTGGAAGAACAACTCCCGCCATTTACCTATTTCTTACGACATCTCAGGATACGAAAAAGATATCGACTTGCAGTTTTCACTGTTTTATTACTAATTTAGTCTACTTTTTAGAGACCTACTTAAATTTTTATGCTTACATTTAACATTGTAAAGAGAAAACACAATATTAAAAAAATATTAAACAGCGCCCTCTAGCATTTATGTTATTAATCAGATTGCTTCAAATTTACATATTTTCTATTGTTTAACAAAAGCTCTTTCAAACAACATCAAGTTTATTAAAATCGGTCAAGCAGAACCTGAATTAAAGGCGTTTTTACGTAACAAGGTTCCCACTCTCCCCCACCCTTATAGAGATAGACTAAAACTTGTCAAATAAAAAATATGCAGAATTTGTCGAGAAATCAGATTATAATATTTAATATGCCCCTTAATTGAGTAAATTTTGAAAAATTTTGCTTTTTAAAATTTTAACTGTCAAATACGCCCTCTAGCGGTGGACCTATAATTCTGAAAATAATTTCCAGGCATTTCTCGAGGCCACTTTTGTTATAAAAATGTTTTTCCCGAACCTGTGCAATAATCCATTCCTGAGATATGGCCGGAGGCCGTTCTTAGTTCGCCACCCGGTACAATACAATATTATCACTGTAGTGACACACTATGCATACCTTTCTGTCAGCGAATATAATCGAGAAATTCAACAAATACTGCTAAAAATATTAAAAATAACGTTCTACATAAACACAAACAACATACTAAACTCTTTTCGGAGCAGAGAAACATCTGTCACTCGTTTTCTTCACTATCCCCACTTCCCCTCTCCACTGCTTTTTCTATACCAGCAATGCCTACTTTTCAGGGACGTTTGCTGCCCCTTTGTATGCTTTATATAGAAATTAAATTACTCTGGCACGGAGAGAAAAAATATAGCTGTAAAGGGATTAAGAATACTATGTTAGAAGTAACGTCATTTTCATTTTTCTTAAAAAAAAACATTAGCGGAAGATTTTCAAGGGCAAACTTTTTACTTTTTACTATAAGAAATCCAAAAAATCCAGAAACATTAAATCCATTCATTATAGCAGTCCTTTATAACGTGGTCGGACATAAACAAGGTTCCGATGCACATATGTTTCCAAATGTGGTGCAAACCTTTCCAAGAAGTTAATAGTTAAATTTGCTACCTTTACCTTTGTTGTACTTTAAAATTGTATGTACATTACATGTCAGGAAATGTTTTTTTTCTTTTTTATATATTTAATTATGTTATAACCAAACGAAAAATGTAATGAATTTGTATTGAAATCTACGTAATATGTGAAACTATGATATCTAACATTAACGCTGATAGGCTTACTTAACACAAAAAAATAAACACCAATATCTGTGGGGTACTAAATTATTTACAATTTAATTGTGGAGTAACAATTTGGTTCAACTTTAATACAACTTTGCTTCCGCAGTTTCCATATCTCTTATAGCTCTAGCGGTAAGCTGTGGTCGAAATAAATGGATCAGTGGCGTCATTCAGTAACAATGGCCATCAGTCAACATAAAAACATAACAATATTAGTGTATTTGTGTTTTCGTTTTAAAACTATTCGCGTTTAAAAATGACAGTTTACGAGCCTAATTGAAGTCATTTGCGGAGCGTTTTACTTTTCTGTTTTAATACAAAATATTTGCGACTGAGGCCCATCGAATGCTCTCAAACACTTACAGTGACGCCGCTTTTTCCGTAAGAACGTGTCTTAACAGGTTTCAAAAATTGTTTGAAGGTGCAGAGTTGGTAGTGTTACTAGTAAAAGACTCGCGTTACAGTTAAAGAAATAAGCAGAATCATTGGACGTGGGTCAACAAGCCATTTCAAAACGCCTCAAAGCTATGGAGCTGATTCAGAAGCAAACTTTGGAATGAGATTTTCTACGCCATCCATTTTATTCTCTAGATATTGCCCTCCGATTGTCACTTGTTGCAATCCATGGCACACGACCATGCTTCCGGTCCTTTGGACAAGCGAAGAATTGGATTGATTCGTGGATCACCTCAAAAGATAAGTTTTTTCGACGTGGAATTTGTATGCTGTCTGAGAGATGGGGAAAGTAGTGACCAGCGGTGGACAATACTTTGAATCGTGGAAGAATCACTAGTTTTTTAAAATTAAACTTTCATTCATACATATATATATATATATATATATATATATATATATATATATATATGTAATGTATGAATTATAATTTAATAATTTCAATAAGGGATAGGGATCAGAATTTAGTTGAAGTTAAAATTTTAGTATCAGTAAATGTGTATAAGAAAAATCCTTTATGTAATTGAATTGCAAGTATACACATTGTTCTGAATGTAATTTGCTATTAAACACATGCGTTAAAATGAAGTTAAGTAAAATTATAAAGCTGTCAAAATGTCAAATACTTAATTCAGAAAATTTAATGTTTAGAACCAAAATGAAAATTTTGAAAAGAAAAGAAATTATTATCCTTACAGGTGTTTACACAAGTAAATATTTAAAATTCTTAACTAAAACATATATGTAACAAACAAATTGCAGGAATATCAATGAATAGGGTTATAAAGATCTGACTCACATATACTGTCCTCACGGTTGATTGATGTCTTCGGATACCCCAGTTGGATGTAGGCAATGTCCACTTGAATACGGTTGTTACCAATACCCTAAACTGCTATCTCGGTTCTCGGTTGTCGAAGACACCAACTTCAAAATTTAAAAGATGTTTTCTCCAAAACGGCAAACTCCAACCACTTATTTATTACGGTAACTTTTTATTTAAATGATTTTACAGCTTAATGAGTGATATCGTTTAAAATATATGTTTAAATATCCAAGATTTTTGTTGATAACACTTTTATTTTAGCTACCGATAATAATTTTTATTTAAAAGGAATTGTCCGAAGAAATAAAACAAACTTTGACCAAATAAAATGGATTTTAATTTGGTAAACAAGAATTAATTTAAATTGGAAAACGCAAAAACAAATCTTCACAAAATCGTAACATCAATTAATCGAACAAAATTATTTTTCAAAAACGACAGGTATCGGAGACCGAATTATTTATTTCTAACCGTCGATATAGAAACAAGTGCTCTCGAAAATATTCTCCGTAACGTTAAACTTCTTGACGAAATTAAATTAGGTTATGAATTCACAAATTTCACAACACTGTTTTAACCTTTTACACTTTTGAACAATTTCTAGAGAGAGAGTGATTTCCTGAGCGCTTGCTTTTATATGTTTCTGGTTGTTACCAAAAATTCATTTATTTTACAGCCATATTGCAAAAGTAACTGTGGCTATGATTGGTGGATCTAGATTGAAAATTGGACACAAATGGAAATTTGGCCGTAACTTTCTTATGCATAATCGGAATTGAAAATTAAAAACGGAAATGAAAACTACGTAAAATTTTGAACAAAAAGACACCTAACAAGCTATAATTCCTAACATTAATCTACGAAATAACTTAATCTACCTTAAATAAGCTTCTAACTATTTACACTTACAAGCTACACTAAAACTAATTGCAAAAATGGAATTCTGAGAACATTCTACATAAGAATACATATCTTTTGTGTTCGAAATATTTAATTTAAAGAAAATTTCAAGCTTTTGTAATATTAGCTTAAATTCACCTCAGAATTAACATAATTTTGCGGAGATAAGCGCTGTATCCTTATAAAACTGTGTCATCATAAGAATGAACATTTATTATTTGCTTTAAGAGCAAAATCTAAGTGTAATAATGTGGAAAAAGTATGAAATTATATAAAAACCTACAAATTATGACCTAACCAAACTTAAATCTAAAATGAAAATAATTTATATTTAAAAATGTTTTAACACTTAAAATGTTATGTTTAAGGTTTGTACTTATTGTCTTTATTATTCTCACTAATTAGTTGCAATGCATAATGTTATATAATGTTGCATTGAAAAGTTTCATCGTCTAACACTCTTTTAAATGTTTCACTATAAAATGTACGGCACTATAAATGTTTGTATACCAAATTGTTCTATATGCTGTTCTTAATGTTAACCTTGTATCATAATTTTTGTCACTAATTCGCTTCCAAAAATATGTGCGAAAAATGTCTAAACTGTCCATATTATAACCCTTTTATTAAATTTTGTATTTCCTGCATTCAAAACTAGACATACCTTACCCTAACATAATCCTAACTATATAGTCCATGTTTAAACACCTGTAAAATGTCCACTTGCCAAATTACCTTTGAAAATTGATTTTATTGCAATAATTGCAATACTAAAATGACTTTACGAAAATGGTGATATTTAACATTCTTGACAATTTTGTTAGCAGCAAATTGCTTTTTATGAAAAACCAAACTAAGCAAATGATATTCAGCTTAATTTATACCAATCAAATTTATTTTAATCACATCGTGAACCAGATTTATATAAAATAGTGTCTCGCACTTGTATCGAGCTAGAAATCACCTTTTATTACCCAAATGTCATGTAAGCTGTCCGATACTTCTTTCTGAACATCTCAAAAATATATATATATATATATATATATATATATATATATATATATATATATATATATATATATATATATATATATATATATATATAACTATAGAAATTGGTTTAGTGAACGAACAGAAGTTCAATTTAATAATCATTAATTGTATTTTATTTAAAATTAACTTTTAAAGTACATACAGTGAAATATTAGCTCGAGTGGGACTTGAACCCACGACCTCCACTTTGCTAGAGTGGGGCTCTTCCATCTGAGCTATCGAGGAGGCAAGTCACAATCGATTCAAACTTGAACTGTATGTACTTCCCTAGTTACGATGTATTATAATTATTATAGACAGAATGAAGGATCACAGTCAACTTTTTGTGAATGTCATGTGAGCCCGCAACTCGTTAAGGTTTCTTACATGACAACACGTGACTGATTGTTAATTTTCATTTTGCTGTATGCAATAGTAATAGATAACTATAGAAATTGGTTTAGTGAACGAACAGAAGTTCAATTTAATAATCATTAATTGTATTGTATTTAAAATTAACTTTTAAAGTACATACAGTAAAAGATTAACTCGAGTGGGACTTGAACCCACGACCTCCACTTTGCTAGAGTGGGGCTCTTCCATCTGAGCTATCGAGGAGGCAAGTCACAATCGATTCAAAGTTGAACTGTATATACTTCCCTAGTTACGACATATTATAATTATTATACACAGAATGAAGGATCGCAGTCAACTTTTGTGAATGTCATGTGAGCTCGCAATTCGTTAAGGTTTCTTACATGACAACACGTGACTGATTGTTAATTTTCATTTTGCTGTATGCAATAGTAATAGATAACTATAGAAATTGGTTTAATGAAAGAACAGAAGTTCAATTTAATAATCATTAATTGTATTGTATTTAAAATTAACTTTTAAAGTACATACAGTAAAAGATTAACTCGAGTGGGACTTGAACCCACGACCTCCACTTTGCTAGAGTGGGGCTCTTCCATCTGAGCTATCGAGGAGGCAAGTCACAATCGATTCAAAGTTGAACTGTATATACTTCCCTAGTTACGACATATTATAATTATTATACACAGAATGAAGGATCGCAGTCAACTTTTTGTGAATGTCATGTGAGCCCGCAATTCGTTAAGGTTTCTTACATGACAACACGTGACTGATTGTTAATTTTCATTTTGCTGTATGCAATAGTAATAGATAACTATAGAAACTGGTTTAGTGAACGAACAGAAGTTCAATTTAATAATCATTAATTGTATTCTATTTAAAATAAACTTTTAAAGTAGATACAGTAAAGGATTAACTCGAGTGGGACTTGAACCTACGACCTCCACTTTGCTAGAGTGGGGCTCTTCCATCTGAGCTATCGACGAGGAAAGTCACAATCGATTCAAGCTTGAATATATATATATATATATATATATATATATATCTGTATTGTAGTAGTGCCGGTTAAGTGTAATTTTTGTGTATAAAAACAATTATGGATGGTTTTAAAACCCCACGACAAATTGTTCGTGGTATCTATGCCACTGCTACTAGAAAAAAGATATCATCAAAAATTTGTTCTTCGATTGGAATGCCAACTAGATCAAAAAAAATTACTACAAATAGCTCTGAAACTTTCTAGTAAGTAATTTCTTTTGCACAACTAGAACTGTATCATTTAAAGACATAATTTAGATATCGGTACCTACTTTAATAAAGTTCATGTATGTGATAACGTCTTCCTACTTACTAGGGTTTTCGTAGATTCCAAACGTACGTATATATATATATATATATATATATATATATATATATATATATATATATATATATATATATATATATATATATATATATATATATATATATATATATTCAAAGTTCGCCACTTTAGGAGCATTGATCATTTCATTTTTTTTTAAGGAAAACTTTTAGTTTTTAATTGGTTTTAGTTATATTATAATTGAAATCAAACAATTAAGAACCACGTTATTTTTTTTATACTAAGTCGATCTGTTCATAACAAGTAAGTGTAGGGAATTATATAGATAATGTTTTTCAATTATGTTTTGAAATTTTTTTTAAGTACAAATATCTGTATTATGAACGGGATGTGAGCAGTAATTAAGACATCTATCTTATATGAGCTTAGTGTCTCTTAAATAAACTTTAGCTTTAAAAAAAATTAGCTAGCGTTAGTCAAATATTTTCCACAAATATTTAAAAAATATATATAAAATTACATTATTACGAAACACTTATGATCAATATATCAATTTTTATACACTTTAACAAATGATAACAATAAGTAGGTGAATTAATATTACAGTAATAGATATTTAACCATCAAGTGTATTAATAAAGGCGATTAACGACGAGATGTTTTAACGCTTGAGCGCGAACACGTTAAAAGGTCGAAATCGTTAATCGCCAATTAATACACGAGTTTGTTACAAGAGTTTTCTTTAACTTTCCTGTTTTCCAAAGTGAAAATTTTATGTCGACCATGCTGCCATCTCTTAATGAAAGTACACAACGCCTGACAGTTCTCATTCCTTGACGCAATACGTTCATTGTTGGACGTTTCATACTAGTCAGTGCAGCGCCTCCTATCAACTTCATTTAAATTATTTATTAATAGACCCTATTAATGCATGATTTGGAGTTCCTTTTGAGTTTATTCCATTATTGATACAAATAGAAGATGTTGCCATGAAAATGGAAAGATTGGTATGAACTAGTGTTATAGTAAATAAATTTGCAGTGCTTCGTTACCTAATATGACAAACAAATTTTAACCATGTTATTTAATACTAATGAATAATACTAACTAAATACAAACGTTGTCGTAGCCCTACATATGTTTGATAAAAGTCATGTAGTAGATCAGGTATCATTAATCAAACATGTTAGTAGTAAGCACGAACTTGATTGTTATGAAAGTTTAGAGATCTTCAAAACAAACAAATTCTAATGAATAATGATGACCTTTAGGCTACTCAGAACTCATTAAACTTTCCTAACTTTCACTTCCACCTTCACCAGATTAGCATCGAAGCGTTGCTCGCTGATAGTATATACGTATATATATATATATATATATATATATATATATATATATATATTATGTATATATATATATATATATATATATATATATATATATATATAATATATTCATATATATTTAGAAATTTTCTTTAGTCCTCCTAATCGACCGCTGATGATGATAGCGTAGCTATCGAAACGCGTTCAGTGTTTTTAATTTTGTGTGGTACGTGGGTGTAGTTTGTTTGTTACACATCCTGCCACAGTTTCAGTGTTCAGATTTTTCAATGAAATATCTCAATATTCTACGAACTCATTTGGAGGGATTTCTAGAGCCTTCCTTTAGCACAATATTGCAATGTCATATTTCAACAACACGGAGCTCCTGCGCACAATTCCCATGTAGTTAGTGACTACTTAAATTTACGTTTTCCTAATAGCTAGATGGGAACGACGGCACCAGTTTTGTGGCCTGATCGTTCACCCGATATTTCGCCTCTAGATTTATTTTCATGGGGTTTTTGAAAACATTACATACAAAACAACTAATTATACTGTGTATGAGTTAAAAGAAATTGTTCGTTTGGCTTTTACACAATTCACACCATTATCTATATATAACTCTATAAATTCAATTAGAAGACGAGGCGAAGTGTGCATCCAAAAGAGGGCGCACAGTTTGAAAAATATCTGTAGTTTTGGTGTTTTTATATTGATATTTTGTGTTCATATTTTTGTTCGTTTATAGAATTAGATGTTTACATACGTATACAAACTGATTTGCTGTTAACTTTTCATAATTTCTGATGATGTTATGTTTTCATTTTCATTTCATTTCAATTTGCATTTGAGGTTTTTGACAATTTTATATTCAATCTTTAGATTTTATAATTTGTTACCATTCCACAAGAACAACATTAAAATTAAACTTATTTAAATTACAAAATGTCTCTAAAATATTTTTCTGGAAGTGAAATTTCTTTTTGAGTTGAATATCTTTTCTAAGCCAACTGCTATCCTTAATAAATATACCAATTAAGAAAAACTTAAAAAAATCAATTAATTATTAAAATAGCATAGAAGTGTTATATATTTTTAAAAGCACAAAAAATGTAATTCAAAATGTCATAGCCAACTATGGTTTCCATATAGGAAAATACAACTTTATTAAGGAGGTATTAAAATGTGAATGCACTAACGGATTCTACTTAAAAGTGCCTTAAGAATGTTTTTACTGTTTGTCGACACATTTAGAAACAAAATCAAGTTTTCAAAATCGCCATTTTCAATTTTTGCTAATTGCGCAATGACGGTCAGAGATATCTTGATTATGACTATTGGATCTTAATTAACACCAAAATCGACCACAAGAACCCCATATTACTTTTGTCTAAATGTAATAGAAAGGATATTTCCATAAGAAAACATCGAAAATGAACCACCCTGTACAGTAATGCATAATTACGAAATCTTAATAAAATGGACGATATGAGTAGAGCATCATTATCCGACCCCAACAAGATAAGAGAATGCGCTTGTTTATTTTTAAAGTTCAAAGAGATTGCACCAAAAGAACCTGACTCAATTGTAACTATTATTGGTAAGTCGAACTTTATTAGACGCTAGTAATGGAATATTCTTGAATTGTTTAATAACTTTTAAAATACAAAACAAAATGATTATTTTATATGTTGTTTACTCAATATTTGTAATTGAATTGGATATTATTTTTAAATCAAATTATAAGCAAAAAGAATTATTTCTTATAAATAATTATTATCAAAACACCACAAACATTTTGATGAAATATTGCAATATCGCCTTTAAGAAATTCATTTTTTTAAATAAATTCGAAAATATTGTCGTAATCACTATTATTACAACATTATTTTTAATGAATATTTATAGTGGTATATAGTGTCTTTTATTCATTATTGATGATAGTAATTTATAAAGTGAAAACTTTAGCAAATGTTAGCATAAATAAATAAACTAAACGTTTATAAAGCCCCGTATTCACCGCTATTTTTAAATATTAAAATGATGCTTTATTAAAGTACTTTTAGAATTTTTTAAATTTGCACCATTATATTCACCTTGAATTTTACCTGTTCTTTTTAGGTTGAAAGAAATTTTTAGGTGCAAAAACACTTTTAGAGATTTAAGAACATCGGTGAATACTCTTAATCACTTTGTATTTTATAACAATATTACTATTTTTCGTGAGTTTTCAAAAACGTTTAGTAAGTTTAATTGTTCTTTTATTTAAAATGTTATTATTGTATGTTTTAAAAATACCAAATCTTAATAATTTGTCAAGAAGTATGAGATTTTAAGAATAAATGTTTTAATTATTTTAGTTAATACTCAATACTACAAGAATAGATCAAACTTTTAATCTCAATGTTTATTTTTAATAATGTTATATTTATAACGGTAAATTTAATAACGATAGAAAACCATGGTTAATAAAACTGATCGAATAAAATAAAATTTAAATGTATTTATTGCAATTTTAATTAGAGATAATAGTGTGTTTAGTTCAAGTATTGAAAACAATTACACTATGCAAGAACCATTACCGCCACAAAAGTGCTTATTATGTAAATTGCCAAGATCTTGCCATGATCTTAAAACCAGAATACATCGATTACCTGGTGCAAGCGGTAAAATTAGCAAGCAAAGATTTAGAAAGTGAGCGATCATTTGGAGCTGCATATTATGCTTTACACCAAGTCAAAACCGCAAATGATTTAATTGATATTGGCATCTACCTAATATGCAAAAAGATGCAGTTATCAAAGAGGAATCGTCAAAAAGACTGCTTCCTCTTACAGAGGACATAATGAAACTCAGAAATTACTGCTTAGAAAGGGTAAAATGCAGTTGAGGCGCTGAACCCTGCTACAAATTCGAAAGATTACGTAGTTCTTGTAGAAGTTAATATTGCTTCTTCTCCATAACAGAAAAGCAGTAGGAGATATCCAATGTATTCAAACTACAGACGTAATTGAATCA
The DNA here is from genome assembly GCA_036346205.1 of Vesta saturnalis. Taxonomy (NCBI): domain Eukaryota; kingdom Metazoa; phylum Arthropoda; class Insecta; order Coleoptera; family Lampyridae; genus Vesta; species Vesta saturnalis. The sequence continues at coordinate 255,794 of JARFJB010000245.1, forward strand.
GCAAAGGGTCAAGATAAATACTAGTTCTAATACCACGAGATGTACAAGAAATGGTAAACACTTAATTAGCGCAAAAACATAAATACGTTGATTCAAAAAATAAGTATTTTTTTTGCATTCCCAACATCTCTGATGAATGGATAAACGGATGTTATGTTCAAATCAAACATTACCAGGAATGCGTGCAAAACTTCCGAAATTAATTAGAAGCTGCAGACTTCGGAAACACATTGCTACAATGATTCAGTTAATGGATTTATGGGGCACACTGAAAAACCCCTTAAAGAATGTTATAGGTTACCAAAGGGTGTGCTGATGATTGCAAAAGAGTTCAAAATTCTTCTAAAACTCGAAAAGGGAGAATTGATAAATTGCAAGAATAAAAAGCTAGATGAAATTGTTATTAATACAGAAGAATATGTTTCTAATTCCTCTTCAGGCGAAGAGGAAGGAAGAAATAAGTATGATCAATGTACTATACCTCTTCCTACAAATGGTATGTCATCTTTTATTGGTTCTCTTTCTCTTTTGTTATCTTTTAAACCCTAATTTTGCATATTTAGTAAATAAGTTTTTAAAATGCTTTTATATTAGCATATTTGGATACTAAACATTAAACTAAAAAACAATAGTTATAGTTTATGCAGTATTTATGTAATTTATTTTTGTTTAGATAATATCGAATATGATTCATCAGAAAAAATCTTCTTCCGAGAAAAAATAACAAGCCACATAGCAAGCAGAACTGAAAAAACTTTCGATTACAAAAAAAAACATGGACTACTGAAGAGATTAAGAGTAAATATTATTTTAATAAATTTATGTGCAGATTTACTTATTTGTTAAATATACAAAATAATGTTCAAAATGACCAATTTATTTGCATAACGATTATTTCCTTTCTATCATATTTTTTTAGTCTCGCAATAAAACCTCAATAGCATGGTGCTTACAAACACTTACCAATATTCTATTATCAAACGATTTTTAAACAGTTTGTGCCTTACTAAAACAAAGACTAACAAACTTTAGGGAGAGTTGGGAATGGTGCGCACCTAAGCGAGCATTGACCTAGTAGCAACTGTATTAACAGTGCATAAAATCTAAAATAGCAATAGAAGCCCTAGTTTATTGACTGTCAATGAGCATAACCACAATTTAGTAGCTTTTAACTTAAGTCACAAAAAAATAAAAGTACTAAAGTGCATTTGTGCACAATTCACCATAGAGTAATGGTGCGCATTAGGTAGGGAATTATGCATAACATTAAAACACAAAATATTTAATAAAAAGCTTTTATTTGGTAGGTATGTAATTTTTGGAGTGTCCACACCAGTGCAGTCGGCGTGATTCCATAAGCCACATGACACATCTGTACCATAAGTCGTTTTTCCGGGTTCCCGCGTATAACAGATGGGTCGTTTTCACCCTCAGGTTGTCTTGGTGTTGGAATAAAATAATCTATTTCGTCTATGTCGTCCAGGAGCCAGCGTCGCAAAGATTATTTTATTCAATGTCATCGGAAAAAGACTGACTCCTGCTTTTCTTTTCTTTCCTCTTTTGTATTTCTTCGGATTCAACTATTCGCCTCTTTGCAGTGTTGCTTTTAGTGTCTTTGCCACCTTTTGATTGAATATCTTCTTTACCGTAGTGTTCTTGCTTTTTCTTACGCTTCTTTCAATATATCTTTAGTACTGGTAAGAATGTTTAGTGTTGCTTCGAACGTGAAATCTTTTTACTGGTTTAGGTTTGCTTTTGGAAATTGGAGCGAATTCAAAAATTAATTGTAAGATTTGGACGAACACGGTAAAGGTTTTCGGACAGTATTTGATACAGACGATTGGTTTTCTTGATCCATTTGAGCTTCTTGATCAATTTGACTCTCTGTCTGAGGTTCAGGTGTTGCTGGATCAGAAATGATTTCTGATTGGGCTCGAGGTAATGATGAATTAGTGTTAGGTTCGGAAGAAGCCTCTACAGAAAATGAACCTAATTCATGAGCAGCAGCGAAATCATCTTCATTGAACTTAGTTGGATTGAATGGAAATATTCCAGCTAAACAAAAACCGGATGCTGCCTTTTCCATGGTTGCCATTTTCATAACAGATTTGTTCAAAAGCTCTGCAATGTCGTACTCCCTGTAGAGTACGTTCTTTAAAGGCCCAAAAAACGTTAGATCCAGGGGCTGCAATCGTTGTGAAGTATGAGGTGGGAGTGACACAACATAAATATAATTTGTTTTGCAAAAATTGTATGATTCTATTGCGATATGACTTGAGTAATTGTCTAAACTAAGCAACACTGGGTCTTCACCGGTGGGCTTCGCATGTTTTACAAAGTGGTGTAACCAATTAAGATATAGATCTGCGTTTATCCAACCGTTTTTGATCATTGGTAATTGGTACCAACTGGGCCATTTTTCTATAAAGCAGGAACCATCCTTGTCCTCGGGTATATTAACATGGGAGGAGTGTAATTCCCCGCAGCACTAATACAGAATACGCCTGTAATCGTCCTCCCTCGTTCACCCGATGTAGCAGTTCCTATTTGCTTTACTCCCTTCTTACAGTAAACTTTAGGACATTTCTTCTGGACGGTAGTTATGCCCGTGTCATCCATATTAAATATTTTATGTCCCTCAAGTGTACTGTTTTGGAACACAATTTCTAGGTTTGGGTAAAATAGTTTAGTCTCTTCTAAATTAAACCCAGCAATTCTATTTAGACTGGTGCCTTCAGGTTGCCTCAGGCTTATTGGAGGATGTCGTCTAAGAAATCCGTAAAACCAAGCGCTACCAGCTAACTGGGATTCTCTATTACATGCTCTAGGCCATTTGCTTCTGCATATTTGAAAGCTAAATGCCGCAGTTGTTTTGGCGTAATGCCATAATACAATTTTTCCAGAGTCAATACATACTCTTCTAAATGGCGTTCTACTTCTTGCGAAAAAATTGCCTTACGCCCCAGCAAAGCGTTTACAGTTCATCACGTTGAAGTTTCTTTCGTAGGGTTGATTCGGGAATGCCGTATGCTCTACCGACTGCCCTAATCTTCCTGCCATCGTTTCTGATAGTATTTAGTGCTTCCTCCAACGTTTGCGCACTATAGGCATTAATAACTGTTTTTCTTATATATTTATGTGGCATCTGAAATGAAAAAACAGATCTGTATTACTTACCATTGAATTGAATGAGGGGTAATGGTGCGAATTTTTGCGCATCATTACCCGACCGTGCATTTCAAACCAAATCACCTCACATTACAAAAGCTATTTAGGTTATATTAAACAAGGATAGATGCATACATGCAGGAGACCATATCCTTTAAGAATATATTTATTTCAAAATAATCGGTTAACAATTAGAGACTTACAGTCTTATTTTATTCACGTGGAAAATTACAACAACTTGTACACAAACACAAACTATGACTTTCTGAGAGCAACTAACACTATAGAGCTGTCGCTTGTGGTGTGATCGAATCGTAAGTGATGCTGCTCAAGGTTTCGTGGAAGGGATGTTTCTAAATACCGCTCAATCGCTAGATATAGCTGTGCGCACGGTTAACTTCTGCTCTCGGTTCCCCAACTCTCCCCTATTTGTTAGTACAATATTTTACATTGTTTTTTTTTAATTTATTGAATAATTCATTAAATAATAATAGATACAACATTATTTTTTCTTCTTAAAAACGTCTAATAAGGTAAAACGCAGTTTCAATTTTTTTTAACAAGTCTAATTTACTTGTATGTTTAAGTTAAGGGCAGTTACAAAATAAAATCGTTTTGAAGTAAACTGCTATCCAAGCTTACAAGCTTATAATAATATTATCTGTATTAACACATTTGTTGAAATGTATGGTAAAAAATGTAAAAATAACTCAATTAATTTTAATAAATTTAGAGTAGACCGTAGAATAGATAAGGCGAATCTTAGTATTTTACTGAAATATTTATTCAAGTGAAAAGTCATAAAAAGATTAAAAATTTATAATTATCTTATTAAACGATAAACCTTCTGTGTAAAATCAATATATATATATATATATATATATATATATATA
>JARFJB010000246.1:0-22500 GCA_036346205.1 Vesta saturnalis
GCTGATGGAGTATTAATTAAACGTTAATTTGAATGATAGTAAGTTTCGAAGTAAAAGAGACTGATTTTTAAGTATAGTATTTGTATGTAAGAATAAATGGCAATCGCGGCCTTGATAACAATGGTAGATCACGGATATTTAATTGAGCTTATAACAGGGGCTGGATAACCCTAATCAAGGAGAACGTATTAAGGATGATGGATGAAATAGTCCTTGAACGTGTTGGGCAAATGATTCCAAAAATAAGTGGGGTTTGCTCAGTAAAAGTTATTCCTAACTGCCTCTGTTTTCGAGATACAGAGTGTTAAAGAATATTATTTTATACACATTTTTGACAATTAATTGAAAACTACTGGCACAAGTGTAATGAAATTTGTTGGGAATGTTTTGTTAAAGCTGGCATATCCAAACACTCCATTGTTATATCTGACACTCAAAGAGGGTGCTAGTTACATGATTAATAGAGAGTGCTTATGATGGTTAACTTTTTTGAGGTTATGTTTTTAGGTTGAAATTTTTAATAAAATTATTCTCCATTAAATTTTATACCAAAAAGGTACTCTTTATAAAATTCGATATTGTGTACCGTTTTCCAAATATTTAGATTTAAAAATGATCGGACAATCTGTGATGTTAGTCAAAAATTTTTATGCAAAATAACTTTTAATAAAAAAACATGAACATGAAACATTAGACTTATTAAATTAACAACACAATGAAATTAAAATGCGTTGGATTCTGAAAAAATTAACTGTCAAAAATGTGTATAAAATAATATTCTGTATCATAATTTTTACTGAGCAAACCCCACTTATTTTTATGTCTAGCAAGCATGCATTTTTTTAAACATCTGTATTATATATATATATATATATATATATATATATATATATTGAAATGAAAAGTTTTGTATGTTGAAATTGATTTCAATTTAATTTATTGATGTTGTGGACGATGATATGACTTGTAAATCTGGTGTAAGGAACAAATTCTGTCTTAATGGGCGATATATATATGTGGCGCGTAAAATGTTTAAAATGAGCTTGGGCGATCCGAATAATTATTGAAGTAGTCGTATGTAGGTGGAACGTAATGATCTGCTGGTGGGTATGAGTTGGTGATGTAATGCAAATGACTGAATTGGAGGTGGTTGGTGAATTTCGTTATTCAGGTGGATTAGGATGATCGGTTTGTAGTACACCGAAAGAGGTGAGGTGTGCAGCAAGGTATGTTAAAGTAGTGATTCTCTGGTTGTGGCAGTGGTGGTGAAATTTTATTGTGATATTTTTATGTATAATCCTTAGAAGGGAGTGTGAAAGTGGAGCGTTAATGGGGTAACTATATAGGGAAGTCCCTTATAATTCGGGAATTCGGGAAATTTCAAGCCCTGGGTAGAAAGTACCGTGGAATTCGGGAGAACAGAAAAGGATGTCGCCCTTCACGAGAGATCGCTATCTGAAGGACGAAGCTAGTTGACGACGTGTGATTGCTTTACCTTTAGCGCCGAAACCCACGTTATCAAAGGAACGCTATTAGGTAGTCCGTTATATACTCCTCGGAGACATACACCGGGAGGGTATATTAAGAACGATTTTTCATTTTGCTAGTTTGAGAGAGATCTACAAGTAGGTAACAGGGTTAAGTACAAGATAGCAATCTGGCAGGAATACTTAATACCGGGTAGCAGGAAATCAAATAAGAGCAGGCAGGCAGGATTTTTAACACAAAAGACAAAGTCGTACTAATCAGTAAGGACAAGTAAGAATAAGTAAGCAAGTTATTTTGGAAGCGCGACTAGAGTGGGAAAGGCGTGCACAACTGATAGGATTTATAAACAAGGTAGGGATGCAGTTCCGGAAATAACTAAGAAATAATTTTTGTTAGGAAATTATTTTCTAGGATGGGAAAATTAATTAGGAAGGATGTTTGTATCATTACAAATTCTCCAAAGCACGTTTGTCAAATAGCCAGAAACTTAACGACAGAAACAAAAAGTTACGTTGTAATTGTTCAAGGTGTTGGTGAAGAGCATTAGAATTAGACCTGATACCGCGGATATTATAATAATGGATAGTAAATGAGTACTTTTGATGACCAAGATCTCTTGGGTCTTGCCCACCCCAACATCCGAACGGGGCACGATTTAATGTCCGGAATTTTCACTTTAGAAGCGACAGCCATCTTTTTTTAATTTTGGACTTTCATTTCGATAGGAAAATTGCAGTGAAGGCAAGATAAATAATAGGAGGAGGATTAACTATGGACCGGCAGCGCTTACTTAGCGCAGAAATTCGGAGTATAAATATTAAGGAGGCCATGGTAAGGGTGGTGGTACTTCCCCGGTTAGCATAGGGTATTTATGACTCCCATCTATTATTAGTTTTAAGGATTTATGCATGCAGCATTATAGCACCAGGGTCCAAATCGGGTTCGAAGACCAAGAATCTGGCTGGAAAAATAAGACTTATGGCCTTTTACTTTGCACTGTGTTAAAATCTCTAATTGATTTGCGAAAACATTAAAAACACGACACTCGAGTTTGAAAGCCACTTTAATAATGTTAAGTACATATTGATTAATAGGTGATTTACAATGGTGGTTGTAGCAAAACGTTTAGCGTTTAGAGTAGCATTTCCAACTTTATAGTAATACATTAAGTAACATTTCTGTGGCCGTTCTGTCATCCAGCATTAATATCCCTAATAGACGTTAAGTATACTGACAGATAAAAGTATACTACGACAATTACGATGCAATTAATAACACGTACATGCCGTTATCTTTAAAACTGTACATGTTTTCTATCATTGAATACAAGCAAAACGTCAACCTTCCTAAGGAGATTACTGTTTACTAAAAAAATTATTCATTGCGCACATTATAATAAGAATGGTAAACTTCTTAATTTTAAGATGTAAGTAAATTTTATGCAAATATAAAAGGTTGAATATAAAAAGATGAAAAATAACTCTTATATGTGAACAATAATAAAGAGACGTGTCAATCAACACCCATCAAAGGAATAAAAAATTTTGACTCAACTCTCTCTAGTGTTAAAATAAACAAATATAAAAAGATACAGAACGTAATAAAGAAAACTATGATTAGACTTTGATCAGTTTTCTAAGACGTTAATGAAGGCAAAAATTTCTATTATTATAATTAAAAAACTTTCTTTCCATCTATAACTGTAATAAACAGTTTGAAAGTGATGAAGATTTAAACGTTTTTAATTACTAAGTGTACTAACAAGAAAAACTACATTATGTGTATTTCCTGTGCATTAAGTTTTTTCCAATCTTATCGGTTACCAATTTATAACAAGTGAACCCGATTTTGTCACATTAGTCAATACTGTCATAAACGTAGTGGATTGTGATTATTGAGATAACATCGTTGTGTGTATTACTGTAATTACAGCCACTATTGGTAAATTCTCAATCGTATTTGTATCGTGTCTATATATAATTGGATGAATTCACACAAGTTTGTAGATGATTTGTCAGAAATAAGGGTGAAATTACTCAATTATTGTATCCGTTCGGTGTAAATCAACTAATTTCGAAGATTTATAAAATAGAAGATGTAATTTAATCAAAACTATAGGATTCAGTAGAAATCTAACAATTTCACACATGATAAATAAAGGACAAGTCTTCTTGTTATAAATTGCTATGCTGTCTCACACACGTAAGATTGTGTATGTTTTTCAGATTTGAATACTCAGGTGTATTGTATTCTTTTTAAACATTTGTCTACTCTCCAAATGGAATTTTCTAACGTTACGCTTCAATAATTCTGAATACTTTTTTATGTCTGCAATGTGCTTTGGTACATACTGGTACAAATTTATGTAATGAATTAAAATGAGATCTCAACTCTTATGTGATGTAACAAATTGAACATGAAATAATATTAATATATATATATATATATATATATATATATATGTATATAAACCAGAAAAATCATTTGCTTAGATTAATTAGATTTTAACACATCACACTGTAAAATTATTTATTATTCGCATCGATATGTGACTGATATGCTTTCATGGTACGTCACGTACTATACCTTAATTGTAATTTATTTTTAAAGCAATAGCTTTACACAAACATGTATCCCATCAAATTAGCACCTTCAGTAGATTTTCAAACAAAAACTAATACCTTTTGCCCATACAATTAAGGTTATAAAAAACTTTCAATTTTGCATATCTCTTTAAGCGACAGTATTTAAAGTGTGCAGTGTGTTCGAAGGTTGTGGTTAATAAATTAAGTTAGATTTACTTACATTGCAATCCGCGCTCCAATAGCTCGGTTACGCGGTGTTCATTATTATCAATAACTAAAATGACGGTAACTGAGTTCTCAGAACGTCCGGGACTTCAATTTCGAATATGTATGGAACTTTACATTAAATAGTGATTTTAAAAAAAGGCTACTTTACCTTTTGAAACAGTGTAAGGTGGTATCTATACATTACATTATTAGCTTTCACATTAATCCTGGTTCACGATTCTTTGAGTATGAAAAACGTACAAGACACTGACCAAATATTATCAAGTCAATCATGACTATACATGGGTTTCCTAAACCAGCGAATACAATAATTCGTTCAAAAAATGCGTAGCAAAGTGAATTATCTGCATAACGACGCGTTTGAAAACCTTTTGGCAATGTTCGAAAAAAGTATCCCTCCCGGGGGAAGTTGGAGGGGGGGGGGGGCTTATAATTTAATCACAAGCAAATCAAAACCACTGAGTTGGTTACCGCATGTAGCAACAACCATGCCAACAAAAACCAAATCGTTGCATAAATAACGATTTTGACATCGTTGTGGCAAAAACTTAACATCGTGAAGCCTAAATCTCAAGTCTAGGGCATCAAGGAAATAAGTTTTATCGCTCTGCTGGTAAATATGGTCCATAAATACCTATGTTGCATTTTTTGCCAAAAATCTAATTCAGATTAATTACACTACAAAAACATGAGTATTAAATTAAAATTGAAACATAGCTTTGTCTTCATAACTTTGATCGTTTTCGCAGAGGAATTGGTGACACGATCCTAAGAAGAACTATAGAAGCAATCGTAAAATTTTGTTTTTTCCGGATACTTTTGTGCTACTTAATAATAAAGACGCAAACAACTAACCAATCTGAATACATTCTGCATCCGGAGTTTTTACATTACTATTCTGCATCCGGAGTTTTTACATTACTACTAAATGGACATTGCCGGGTAAAAAAAAGTTGAAAACGATATGTCACATCCATTTTCGCATTTTGACGTATGTCATTTTGCAATATATTCGGCTAACAGCGATTTTCGTTCTCACTAAATCGTTATTGCATAAATTGTGCAAACATGTGCACGTTATGGCGTTATTGTTGAGGTTTTTAACGCGATTTATCCTTAAATGCTTCGTTATACATATGGACAGTGGATTGTGAAATACATTTTTGATATCTAAACTGGGTGCGTAATAAGCAAATGTATTTGTCGATTTTTTTGATGCGGCAGGATAAATAAAAGAACCCAAAAGGCTAAGTATTTTAAATCTGTGTAATAATGGTGAGATAAACAGTTCATACAGTTCATAGAGGATCTGCTTATCATTGTTAAAAATGGGGAACTAGAAACGGTGAACAGTTTTTCCGACACAATGGTACACACGCCCGTGTGACAAGCTTTAAAGGTACCTACAAATAAACGATTTTAACTCGAAAAAGTAAGTATTTGCAATCATGACTCAAAATCGTGAAAGTTTACAGATAAACATTCACATAATAGGCTAACCTATAACAATAATAATACACACTTCTGCAGTTACACCTTTTACTGCATTTTTGTTCCACATTAATATTGTTTAATCAAATGTTGCAATTTTGGTGTAAATTAAATTACTGGTTTAAACAAACTCGGGAATACGAGTTTCATAAAGCACGCATTAGTGTTACTTTGAAAAAAAAGCTAAGTATTTTAAATATGTGTAATAGTGGTGAAATTTTTCAAAATTCCTATCTGTGTCCGTGTCCGTGTCCGTGTCCGTGTCCGTGTCCGTGTCCGTGTCCGTGTCCGTGTCCGTGTCCATGCCCGTGTCCGTGTCCGTGTCCGTGTCCGTGTCCGTATCCGCGTCCGTATCCGTGTCCGTGCTCGTGTGCCGTGTCCGCCGTGTCCGTGTGTCCGTGTCCGTGTCCGTGTCCGTGTCCGTGTCTGTCCGTCATCGTATCCGTATCGTATCCGTATCCGTATGTATACGATGTATCCGTGTCCGTGTCCGTGTCCTGCCGTCCTCGTGTCGTGTCGTGTCCGTGTTCGCTGTTCGGCGTATCCGTATCCCGTATCGTTCCACAGTCGCTGCGTCGCGTCCGCGTCAATCCGTGCCGTGTCCGGCGGTCCGACGCGTTGCGCGTTTGCGGATGTGCGTGTGCGCGTGTGTGCGTGTGCGTGTCTTGCAACGGGTTTTGGTGGTTGCAATTGAAGCTTACCCTCAACGAAGTCGAACACAAAAATTAAACCTTAGTTGAAAATATTTTATTTAAAGAAAATTATAAGGTACGGTCATTATGAATATTTATGACCGCTCCTGGGCGGGCTGCGAATGTCGGTTATCTTTCCAGGAAGTTGAAAACTATTGTTCAGGCGGTCTTTGGGTTCACTCCTGAACGTATACGGTTTTCCAAACAGGCTGCGTCGGGTTTCCCAGTGGAAGATAAAAGTCAGGGTCGAATCCTTATGGTAGAAGATGTACCTAAAACTCAATTAGTACGGACGGACGGAGGATACGGTAGTTGACAAAGGTCACAGGTTCCCTAGACAAACAAAATTCCATCACCAATGATGAATAAAAATGGATGATTCTTAATAAATATAAATTCTATTAATTATTCAAATTCCAACGGTCCGTAGCAAACTAATTTCCTTGCTACTTATGGAAATAAATTTAACTAAATTTTGATACTCGTTTGCAGAGCAAGTAAATTGAATTATATGAATTAATTTTTACTAACTACTCTTTACCTCATACTAATTCACAAAACTCAGCTTCGTGTATACGTACGCAGCAATAACGAAGATAATCATTTTGGTGAAAGCACTTACCCATATAGAGTACGACATTTGAATGGGGGGAACGACTGGAAATTCCATAATTTTAACAATTTGTTTTAATTGATATTATATCAATTAGTGAATTAATATTTCATCGTCCTAAAATTATTATTTGTGAAATACAGAACGATCGATATAAAATTTACCCAGTTTCCACTAACAAAAAATACTTATTCTATCTAACGGTTTAATTAGTAGCTAATAACACTTATATCAACTCGAAATCACGCAATTACAGCAGCTAGTTACTGTTTGACACATCTGTCAACGGTTGGAATATTTTATTACAATAGTTTATTACACACAATGGGGGACGAGATACAATTCTTGTTGTAGTTGTTCATATGATAGAACTTATTTCAGGTTTAACTTTAATTATTTATATAGGACATGTAATTTAACAATGCAATTTTCTACGAAGTGAGTTAATCAATATTATGAAAACGGTGTCAACTATTACTTATTTCACTAATTTAAAACTTTCTTAATTAGACTGATAGGATTTTAAATTCTATTCGAAGGCTTTGGTTTGCTTATCTCTACTTGATATTACTATACGTACTTTTTCATTTACAAGATACATTTTTAATGCAAACTAAATTTTTACTTCTCACGTTTACTTTTGGAATAACAAAAGGAAACTTGTATTTATATTAATGGTTATTTATAGTACTTGATAAGTTTTAATTTTGAAATAAAGAAAAATCTCTACTTACAATTAACGGAAATCTCTTAGATCTTTTTAATTTCTGCGCAACATAAATTAATTTATTTTAAATAACTAACTTTTGCACTATAATTATTTGACCTTTATTACGATTCAATAAACTACTTAATTTTACTCTTATCAGTATTCAACGGTGAGTACTTAATTAATTTACGGACTTAATTACGGTTTTTGTTGGCGGAGTAAAATGAAAAAAAAAACTAATCTTCACACTCCCCGCTCACTTTAAAAAAAATGTAAAAAAAAGCTGGATTACTTCCATTAAAAGATGATCTTAATTCTACAAAATAATTGAAACTGAAATTTTTCTAATAAAAAATAAACTACTTATCCTAAAACGGTTTTTTTTTTCTAAAAATAATTCTTTGAAAAAACTGCTTGTTCTACTCGACTATTAACAGTTCTTACTTTTAAAAATTGTAATTAAAAAATTTCCTGAAGAAAACAAAATGAAACTACTTATCCTAATTAACGGTTTTTTAAGAAGATAAACAAAACTAAACATTTATGTATGAATTTAACGGTGGATGAATAGAGATTTTGGATGATTTAAACAACTTACACAAATTATGATATAGAGCAGAAATTAATTACGATATCAATTTTTGTACATCGGTTTTCTAGCATCATCTAATTTTTAGTTCTGGCTTTACCAGTTCGTTTGAATTTCTATCTACAACTTGTGTTAATATTTGACTTAAACTAAACGGTTGGTTTGGAGAATGGTAAGGATAAGGTTAGGTAAAGGACATGGACCACCCATAAGGATGACACCATGGCTCGCTAAGTGCAAGGGCGCATCCTTGGGGCGAAAGGACTTCGGTAGACGGTCAAATTAAGTCCTTTGCCTGCTACACGCCTGACGGTACTTACAAAACTGTAATTATTTTACGCGGAACGGTGACGGTCTATCTAAAACATAATTAATTAGTTGTAATCAATAAGATGTGATTTGTAATTTAGTATAGTTTTGTTTTCGGGACTAATACAAGTCTGTTGGTATATTATTTATTTCTAATTGGTATTAGTATATGTATGTGGGTTTTTACATATATTTGCAACAACACTTTCTAGATAACTTCCGAATGCACCCGCATCGGGAAGAGAAGAGGATAGGTTTTCCGTGCAGCTTGTTCGGTGGTGTCCCAACTCACCACATCGTCAATTTAACCAGGTTCGGATCCCTGGTCTCGTCAATGTGTGGCGGCTTGGGCGGTAGTACCGGCCTCATCCACCATGGCCGGCCATCCAGGCCCACTGTTTGCGTGGATGCATCCCTGGTGGTCGGAGCGGGCAGAAGACGACGCCGCCACGGGCCGCCAACGCCTCCACCGCATCATGGTGGCGGCTTGTCCAGCTATCCCTGCACAGCTTAACTCGTGTTCCCACCGGTTTATTTACTGCACCGGAATGGCTGTAATAATAATGTTGTGACGCGGATATTAATAAAATGGTTTCAAATACTTAATGTGGATTCGATCGTGCTTTTGGTTAGCTTTGGGATCTTTTAAGTTAAAAACAACGGGTGGTAACACTTTAGTTATTACATACGGACCTACAAATTTTTGTGCCAGTTTGGCCGCAATACCTAACGATGCATTTCAGAGCGGATGTTGCTTGTGTGAATCAAATGATTTAGATAAATTCTTACCGACTAAGTTAAATATTTCGTGGAGCTGTTCTAAACGGGCATGATATTTAATTATGTCTACATTTTCATTCGGGATGTTTTCATTTTTACGGATACATGCGTTGGGAAATTTTAAAACTACTAAATATTGGTGACCTTTTATTGAACAGTGTAATGGGCCTACTAAATCTGTGCTTATGATGTCCCATGGTGCACAATTTGGGTACATATTCATTTTACTTGCGGTTTGTAGTTGTGAAACTTTAATATTTTTGACAAGTATCACATTTACGGACATATTTTTTAATATTTTTTACCATTCTGGGCCAATATTAAAAATTTAAAATTCGGTTTGTAGTTTTGTGATACCTAAGTAGCCAGCGGTCGGTAAATCATGATCTTCTCTAATAATTTGAATACAGTCTGCGGTTAGAATACATAATTTCCAAGCTTCGCTATCTAACTCCTCTTTAAAACTGTTTATATGAAAATGACGGTAAGGTTTGCCTTCTTTAATACAATAATCAGGGAAAACCTCCGGTCGTCTTTCTACTTCACAAAAATTATTAACATACCAGGTGCAGTCTGGTAGTTCAACGGCTAGTACCTTATTACTTACCGCCGGTAGTGGATTACGAGATAATGCATCAGCTACTTTATTAAACGCTCTTTTCAGTATTTAATTTCGTAATCATATTCAGCCACTTTAGTGACTAATGATCGGTTAAAATTGTGAAACGTTTGCCCTCTAGTTAAGATTTAAATTTTTCAATAGACCATACAATACTAAGACATCCTTTACAATACTAAGACATTCTTTTTCAGTAACGGAATCATTTTTTTTTTCTGCTGGATTTAATGTTCTATTAGCATAGGCTATTACGCTTTCGGTATTATTAATTATTTGTATTAACGCGGCTGCCAGTCCTATTTCAGATGCGTCGGTTTATAAAATAAATGGATAATTAAAGTCTGGACGTTTTAGGATCGGTGCATTTGTAAGGGCGGTTTGTAATTAGTTAAAAGCGATTTCTTGATCGTCTTTCCAGTTCCATCGTACGTTTTTATGTAATAGTTTTGTTAACGGTACTACTATTTTTGAAGAGTTTTCGACAAAACATCGAAACCACGAATAAACACCAAGGTACTGTTGTATTATTTTTATATTGTGCGGTCGTGCCATTTACTGTATAGCAACAATTTTATCGGGGTCGGTTTGTATCCCCCATTGCTTACTACATGTCCCAAATATTTTAGAGACTTGCGGCAGAACTTGCACTTTGCGGCGTTAATTTTTAGATTTGCTAGTGGGAGACGGCGAAAAACTTCTCTTATATTTTTTAAATTTTCAGAGAAAGTTTCTCCTAGAACGATTATATTATATTATTTACACGTTCACTGGTGTAGTAGCCGATTGTCAACAACCCGATCTATCTGTTTCAATCTTGGCCGCTATTAGCAACATTATAGCCCGATTACTAGTCAAATCGTACTCCCAACGACGTAGTATTCCTACAGGCTGTATCCTACAACCATCGGTGAGTGCTGGTATAGGTTAACCTACTGTCCTCAAATGCAGCCAGCAAGCTAGGATCCCTATCAATAAGAGACTACCTTGTCACCCAGCAAATATTTCCCGTGATATGTTCACTAGCGGGCCTATACGCTACGCTGACGTTCCTTGAGCACGTAAAGATTATTGAAGTTTGATCATTGATTTTATTGAGCTTAATGAAATTCAAATTGCAAGAGATTTTGTTAACAACATTATCTATTTTTATCAAAATTAAAGGCCTTATTGTTTCTTATGTATATGCTACTAGGTATTAGTCGAAATACGATTTCATGTGCATCAACATGAAATACAATCATTTTCCTTACTGGATTGTAAAATGTAGAAGAGGAAAGTGAAAACTGAGAAATTGTCCTGAAATTGTATGTGCTGATAAGAAACCACCCTTGAATATAACTCAACTGCGAAAGCTTAAAATCGCTTCAATTTCAAGATGTTAAAAGCACAGAAGTGAGAATTCTAAATTATTTAAGATCTTTTCTGTTCTTGTACAAATCAGGTTTTCACTCTAAAAGCTTTCTAAATAAGAAACCATTGCAATTTATGTAACATTAGTTAAGGTTGTACACTTCATTTCAATATTTATAAGGATTAGCTCAATTATAATTTACATTTTATCTAAATAAGAATGTTTTACCATTCCATTTTATGATTACTTTAGAAGAAAACCTGGATAACCTCGTTATATTTGATGTGAGGACCGTATACCATTTTTTTCCGTGATCTAGTTCATCTACTTTGCATTCAGTTTTAAATTCAAAAGTTGCATGAATAAAAACAAAGAAATACTTTTCATGGATATAAATAAGTAGAAAGTTAGTGTACCACAAAATAACACTTTTAAATTTATTTTTAAACAATAAGAGTGGATATGCATTATTGAAGATGACTACACCTTGTAATTTATTTCCAAATGTCACTAACTTGAAAAAGAAAGAAACAAGAGAAAACTAAGGTAGCCATAGTGGAAAGAGATTATATAAGCAGTAACTTAACGATTAATCAATCTCTTATGCAAGTGCCCATAAACTATTATTTGTACACACAAGCAACTAAGAGCTCCAATGATATATCGGCTAAATTATTTCTAACATAGTCAACATAAACAAAACTCAGCTTTGGAATACTTCATTCCAATTTGTTTTTGACTACGGTGGGTTCTAAAGAAGGTATCTCAACACCCCTGTGACAAAGAAAACGTTCCGAAGCGATGCAATTTTATGTTCTTCTACATCACATACGTAAACCATGTTGCCAGTTTGCCTTCCGCATCATTTTATTGTCACTGAAGGCACTTCTTATTTTGCTATTAAACTTGCTATCGTTGCATATATTAGTATTAGTAGCGTGTACCATGTATTCTCATTAGGCTTTTAATTGGTGTATTTAGGTTTTGATTGTAAATCCTTTTAACAGTTGGGCGCATATAATGCGATTAAATTAAATTGATTTTTTAGTATAGCATTTTTTATGTTTAGCCTTCGTCCGTAGAGGGTGTTCTGGGATATCATTTTGTAAAGATCCCAAAACCCTAACAAAAATTTGAAAATTAATTATGCAATTATCCGCTTAAAAATATTCCTGTTCATTAAATAATGAATTATTTCCCCTTCTTCCGCAAGATCCCACTAATGCGCTACCTCCAAGATCTCACCCAATCACGTTAGATCGCAGGCTATATCAGCGGAACCGCGACACGTTATTAGTTATCTTATTACTTCGTTTCTAAAATCCTCACCAACTTATAATTTTAGTACCTCCGATATTTCCGATCACTTCTATCCTGCCTTCCTTTCTGACTCCTATTCCGACCTAGCTGGAAGCCGTTATTTCCATCAGCCGAACCATTTCGGAGTAAAATACTTATCTTTCTTGGTTTTTTTAATGGTGTATTTTAAATTATACAATCTAAACGTTTCGATAACACTTAACAGTTATCTTCGTCAGTAGTAATATCTGTTAAAATTGTTAAAGGTGTTGTAAACAATTTTGTCAAAGTTGAAAAATTGAAACATAAACATCAGCCTGCTATCAACATAACAGTTTTAAAAACGTATAAAGCCAACTTTAAATTAAAATTAAATTTTAGTAAAGAATAACTAGGTCATTCAAAATTAAATATTGTTAAACTGTCTTAAAGATGACAAATCAGAACACTCTCTATGACGAAAGCTAACAATGAAAAATGTCAGCCAAGAAAATTAAAGAACATTTAAGATCACCTAAAGATGTGTCAAACCCTTTATCATCTTCCGGTGTGTATAAATTATCTTGTTCATGTGGAAAAGTTTACATCGGAACCACAAAACTTAGCTTTGATACAAGACGTAAAGAACATATGAGATTTTGTAGATTAGGTCAACCAGAGAAGTCTGCTGTGGCTGACCATGCCATGAATAATCTAAATCATGGCATTCAATTTGACAATATGGAAATATTATATATACACACCTAATAATTTTAATAGACAAGAAGAAAATCTCAATTTAAATAGGTTTTGGCATCTTATAATTAAAAAAAGGCATAATGATACGTCTTAATTTTGATTTTAATTTTGACTTTTGGTATGTCTAGGTTTTGCTGTGTTTTTCCTAGACCTTGAAGCAAATGCTTTACCAATTATATGTTAAATTACCTCAGCACTATAATTTTACATAAGTAGTAGAAATTAAGATTAAAATTAAAAAGTTACAAAAAACGTTCTGCATTATGCTTTTCATTGTTAATAACACTTACACTTATTGATAAAGATATCCCTTTGTTAGATTTAACTTGATTATTTTATTTGATATTTAATTTTGAATGACCTAGTTATTCTTTACTAAAACTTAATTTTATAGTTGGCTTTATACGTTTCTCAAACTGTTATGTTGATAGCAGGCTGATGTTTATGTTTTCATTTTTCAACTTTGACAACATTGTTTACAACACCTTTAACAATTTAACAGATATTACTACTGACGAAGATAACTGTGAGTGTTATCGAAACGTTTTGATTGTATAATTTAAAATACACCATTAAAAAAACCAAAAAGATAAGTATTTTATTATGTGTGATAATGGTGAAAGTTTACATTTTCACATTTCGGAGTAAGTTATAAATTTTCCGATCATATACTGACTTCCATAAAAATTGCAACACCTAGAATTTGTTGAACGATTTTATTGAAATTTTCGTCAACGATGTCTTTCATTACAACAAACAAACGATTAAAATTTGAATAAAATCTAGCTAGTAGTTTTTTTTTTGTTTTTTCCTTTGCACTTAGTATCAATAAATTTGAAGAAATAAACCAATCAGTGTGTAATTAACTGTCAATTTTGCAAATTGTTTGTTCATAATTTCGTTCTGAACTTGGGAACAATGCCAATAGTACGTCAACATCAACATTTTCCCCAACTGACTGATTTTGAACGTGGCCGTATTATTGGAATGAGAGAAGCCGGACTTTCGCTAAGAGAAATTGCTCGTTATGTAAACCGAAATGTTACAACGGTATTGAGATGTTGGTCTAAATGGTCCGAAGAAGGGGTGCAACAACGTCGCCCTCGATCTGGAAGTCACCGCAGGACTATATATCGCGAAGAACTTCGCTAACACTTTTGACCACAAGAGACAGATTTTCAACTCGATCGATTGCAAATGATTGGATGAGAGGAATGTCGATGTCATCCGTTTATCGCCGGATAAGGTCTTATGGGCTGCGTTCATATCGTCCATTTTTATGTCTTCCTCTTACGCCACTTCACCGTCTACGCAGGCTAGAATGGAGCAACGAAAGAGCTAATTGGACGCAAGAATGGCATCGAATTGTGTTTAGTGACGAGTGCCGATTTTGCTTGTGGGCCCACGACGGTCGTAGGAGGGTCACACGAATGCGTGGAGAACGTAAAAATTCAACATTTTTGTGGAACGCAACACAGCCCTCACACAAGTAGTGATGATATGGGGTGCAATATGTTACGGTAGCAACTCACCCTTGGTCTTCATTGATGGCAACTTAAATGCCGCTGGTTATATTTCGAATGTGCTAGAACCCGTTGCGCTTCCATATCTTCAGGGGCTGGAAAATCCCATTTTCCAACAGGGTAATGCGCGCCCTCATACGTCAAGGGCTACAACATGTTTTTGGAAGAAGTTAACATTGCCATCCTCCCAAGGCCTGCTCGGTCGCCTGATTTGTCGTCTATTGAACATGTATCGGATGAGGTCGGTAGGCGACTGGGTAATTTACCACATCCTCCAGATAAATTACACGATCTCCGGCTACGGATTCAAGAAGCTTGGGTTGATATACCACATGCAGCTATAGATCACTTGATTGATAGCATGCCACGCCGTCTAAATGAGTGCATTACAAATCGTGGCGGAGCAACTCATTATTGAAAAAAATATTTTTAGTTTTTGTTCTTTTGTTTTCAAATTTTAATCGTTTATTTGTTCTAATGAAAGACACCGTTGCTGAAAATTTCAATAAAATCGTTCAATAAATTCTAGGTGTTGCAATTTTTTTTGCCCAACCAGTTTTTCGTTAAAATATTTCTTTTCTGCCCTGTGTAGATTATTAATCGATCCCGTCTGCAAAATATCACCATACTTGTACACTAAACACTTACTTGGGCGTATGGCCAGCGTAAACAAACATATCCTAATATACTCCTCGGGAAATACCCCCAAAGCGTTCGCCTGTGTAGGTATTTTCCTACTTTTAAGTAATTAATCATATCCTATTGCAATTACCTAACCTATACACGGCCGAGATGGGATACCAGTAAAACCCGCAGACAGATAATCGCATAATAATCTCCATATCATCCCGTTTCCGTCAGATTATCCTGTTAAACCATTATACCTGTGACCGTAAGTACATATGGTATTCCAGTAGCTAAATTAATACGAAACACCCTGTGTTCGTATCCTGAATACTTAACAAAGTATAAAAACCCGCTTCCAGAAAGGACAAATGAATTCGTTTAATCTAAACCAGTAGAATAGAGTAGAACAAAATTCTCAAAAGAGAATCCCGTTCCTATATGTTTTCTTTGAAGCGATAAGAATAAATCGCAAATTCAAAATAAAAACTTTTTATTTTACGTTTTAAAGGTGATACGAAATTACCAAATGTCAAACTGGCGGAGATAAACCACCAACTGCTTCTTAATTTTCTTTATCTTTACTATAGTTTACGATCCCGTTATTTCATATTACCTTTTCTTGCGTAATTAAAATAATTATAGCAAAACCCGGAAGTAAAGTGATACTTTTATTTTATTTTAAACAAAAATCGATACAGCACCGGTTGATCTAGTAAACTATATTTATTCTATAGAAACTCAAAGCCATGGTCCTCGTAAATGCGTTGGAGAATAAATTTATGTAAGTTCGCTTTGTGTATCCATACGTTAGCTACTTTAACCGTTAATACAAATTCAAAGAATTTATAGTAAACAAAAATATTAATTTCTTCTCGATTTAAATTGCTAATTGATTGGCGTAGATACATTTAATTGCCCAAATATATAAAGAGAATTAGGGAAAATTAATTAAAGTAGAGTATTTCCTATCCTGCTTTACTATTAACTATCCGATGCGCAGATATTAATTTTGCACCAGGAGATCCTAAGCCGCCTGGAGCCGCTCTAGTCCATCTTGACAAGAGCCCTGAGCGAACCCGTACTTTTGGTATATATTTTTTTGTTTAATTGGTGTTTGGTTGAGTTTCTTTTATTTAATTGAAATAAAAAATAGTTTTAAGTATTTTATTTAATATTGTACATAAAATAGGGACTAAATAGTGTGTTTGTTAAGATCAGGTACTTGTCATAATAATTCGACCCTCTCTGATTAAGCTACTGCCGGGAAAAGCAAATAGCTAATAAAATAGTAAAAGTAAGACCGCGTAGGAGCAGTTTACAATTTTAAAGCCGGTTTAATAACATTCAAACTATTAAAAAACTAGCCATTTACGAGATACCATTCAATAGTAGGGTTCCGAGTACATTCCATCCTTATCGCAGACTTGATTTTCATACTTCGATATGTTTCACATTAGCGTCTATTATCAGACATTTTCCACTGTACCAACCACAATAGCTGCAAACTGAAACGTATCAAATTTATAAAATGTATATTTAAATACATGATTTAAACCCAACAGGTAAGTACTTATAATTATGTGAAGATATTTATTTGTTCAAAATATGTATGTCTTAATAACCGAATTGAATAATTTATTTAAAGCTGGGAAGTTTGAACAAAAATTCAAGAGATCGTTATTAATTGGATAGTCTACTACAACGGTGCTGCGCAATTTGTGATTAGGTTTTTGAACTCTTAACGATATTAATTTCTACCATTTCGTAATATAATTCCCTAGTTATGATGTATTATAATTTTTATATACAATGAAAATTATAATAATACATCATAACTTGGGTAGTGCATACAGTTTAAGTTTTAATCGATTGTGGCTTGCCTCCTCAATAGCTCAGTTGGAAGAGTCCTCTAGCGAAGTGGACGTCGTCAGTTCAAGTCCCATTCGAGTATCTTTAAAAGTTAATTTTAATATAAATATAGTTAATTATTATTATTGAATAGAAAATTATTTGAAGTTTACAAATTATATAATAAAGCTTATTTTATGGTACTTCCATCAAACATTATAGCACTATTTTTAAAATTGCATATATTTCGATCATATGTTTGATCTTCTTCAGTCCAAATTACAACAAAATAAAATCACATACACTTTATACAAAAAACTAATTAATGATAAAATATAAATGTTAAAAACGTTACACATTACTGTACATCAACTACAAATTTTCTATAATATTGAGGTAGCTTTTCTAAATCGGTTTTACTATTACATACTATACTTTATCACTGTTAATTTTTATATACGTCATTTCCGAAAGTAATCGTTTAGTAAAAATTTTACTGTTTCATAGTCAAATAAGTGATTGTTTCCTAAATAATGTTTTGCCAAAGCTGTACTTTTTGGTTTAATTCTCACATCAAATTTATGTTGTATAATACGATTTTTTAAAGGTTGCAGTGTAGTTCCAATATATATTTTTTGACAATTATTACAAGAAATTTGGTAAATAGTATTTGTTTTTTGATTAGACGTTGTAACAGATTTTAATTTTGAAAATTACCTAGATCCTGTATTTTGTGACTCAAAAGCTGGTTTTATTTCATATTAGCTAAAGATTTATAAATTAAAAATTTTTTATTTGTGTAAGGGTTTGTAATATACTTATAATTTTGATTAGATATATATGTTTTAAAATTATTATAAAAACAATTAACTACTTTTTTGCAATATCTAATATTACTTTCAGAGGATAATTATTTTTCTTAAAAGGACCTATAATTTTTTGTATTTGTTTTTTTGTAAAAATGGGGTCTGAAATTTTCAAACATTTATCAATTGTGTTGTTAACTACATTTAATTTAGTTTTATGTGGATGATTCGGATGAAAATTTAGATATCTCCAACTGTGAGTAGGTTTTGGCACCAATCAATTTTTATTTCATTTTGGTCCCTAATAATGATAGTATCTAAAAATAAATTTTATAATTTTTTTCAATTTCTACTGTAAATTTAAGCTTTGAGTGAAAATTATTAAAAGTATTCAGAACTTCTTGAAATAAAACCAGCTTTTGAGTCATAAAATAAAGGCTCTAGGTGATTTATCTTTTTGGTTTTTTAATGCTGTATTTGTTATACAATCTAAAATTGAATGCTATAGTTGGCTTTATACGTTTCTCCAACTGTTATATTAATAGCAGGCTTACGTTTATGTTTTAATTTTTCAACTTTAATAAAATTGTTTCGACACCATTAACAGTTTTAATAAGTAATATTACTGCTGTCGAACTGTAACGTTTAGATTGTATAACTTTAATATACAAATACCTACATCATTTAAAACCCAAAAAGAAAAGTACCTACTTTATTATGTGTAGTAATGGTGACAATTTACGTTTTCATAGCTCTAGGTTATTTTCAAAATTATAATCTGTTACACCATGTAATCAAAAATCAAATACTATTTACCAAATTTCTTGTAATAATTGTCAAAGAAATATATATTGAAAGTACATTGCAACCTTTAAAAAATCGTATTGTACAACATAAATCTGATGTGAGAATTAAACCAAAAAGTAAAACTTTGGCAAACTATTCTAGAAAACAATCACTTATTTTTGACATTTATATTGCATTATTAATTAGTTTTTGTTAGTGTATGTGATTTTTTTTATTGTTATAATTTGCACTGAAGAAGATCGAACATATGATCGAAATATATGCAAATTTAAAAATAGTGTTTTAATGTTTGATGGAAGCATCATAAAATAAGCGTTATTATATAATTTTCAAACGTCAAATAATTTTCGTACGTGCATGCGTGCGTGCGTGCGTGTGTGAGTGTGTGCGTGTGTACATGTGTGCGTGTGTGCGTGTGTGTGTGTGTGCGCGCGTACGTGCGTACGTGCGTGTGTGGGTTTTTTTTATAAAGACGTTCATGCACACATATGGGTCATGTTCAATGATATGAAGTTAACAGTCGATTTCGGAATATTGAGAAAAACTCCAGTTGTAAGTATAACCTTCTATACTTACATAAATGTAGGTTAGAAGGTAAAAAACAGTAATAGAAGTCAAATATGTGCACACAAGTATTTCTTTACTAAATATGTAACGAACTGAAATCATTTACTCTGGTGACCGGATTAATATCAATTTTAATCTTCTCCGCCGTAGCTCAGAAAACCGTTAAAGATTTTCTACATGAGAACCTCCAATGCAGTAGCAACCAATATAGATGCTAATGTTGTATATTACCACAGATTACGCTCTGTAATCCAGGAATTTCACATCTCAAGGACTCGCCGACCACCTGTCCCTATTTTTTTTAATTTTGTTGTAGATATGTTCAAACTAGTTGCCTCCTGCTATAATGCACTTAGCCATTCTTTCCTTCCACTGCTTAAATGCTCCAAGCCAAGTAGCTTTATGAATACTATTAAAATAACACCGAACAGCAGCATCGATCTTTTCCTCGTAAGTTCTTTTTAGCCCAAAAAACAGCCAAAAGTCGCACATTGTCAGAACCGGGGAACAGGGAGGGTGTTCTATTACATTAATCCTGTTTGCAGGCACATACTGCCTAGTTAGCTCTGCAGTGTGGGAAGAAGCATTATTGTGATGTAGCGTAATTCCTTTCTTTGGTACTTTATTGAATACTACCGGCAAACACTGTTCGACTTACCATTACCTGTGACAGTCTTCTGCTCCTTTAGCTTAATAGCACTCACTAGACCGGTACTTGTAAAGAACACAGTGTACATTACTTTCTTCATTTCTCGCTGCTTTCTGATTACTGTTGGTGTGGATTCGTCTTGATGGATCCATACGCGGTTCTCTTGTCGAGTTGGCATGTCGAAAAATGGTATGTAAGTTTCATCGCCTGTTACAATTTTTGACAAAATTTGGTGTCCACCATTCTTAAGCAATGTTAGAATTTCATGGCAAAATTCGTACTCGTTCTGCTTTTTGAAAATTTATATGATGGTGTGTTATTGTTTTCACAGATGAACATCCAATCCCCAGTTGATCTTCTGTTACAGCGTAACTAGTTCTGCTATCTGATTTCAAAATATTCTTCACAGCGGCAACGTTTCCTCCTATCACAGCAGTAATGGGAGGGCCTGCACCTTTCTGGTGATCAACTGTAGTTCTTGCACCTTCGAATTCCTTGTACCATCTGTAAATTGTTGCCAATGAAAGGCCTGATCTTCAAATCTTGATTTCAAACTTTTTACGCACTTAAACCTTTCTTAAAATCATAATAAATCATTATGCAAAAATGTTCTTGGGTTAATTCCATTTTTTCAGTTCACTTGCGAAACTTAAAACCATCTTTTTTAAGTACTATTTAAGATAAACTAGTAAATGAAGCGGCAAATGTCAAGTAAAGAGTCGTTCTTACTGAGGCTATATTTTTTGTTTTGCATAGCCTGCTTAATTTCTTCATTCTCAATAATAATGATTTTTCCCTCGTATAACACACCGAACAAAGACGGCTAGTAGAGAGTATCTTAAAGCTCACACAACTCGTTTTTCCACCACCTGATGACTGTTAATGTAGAACTGTAGCACAGTGACGCCGTATTTTAACACGTAGGCCAAAGTGTGGTATAGGACTGCCGAGTGATCGCATTGGTGCGCTAGACACTAGACAGGAAGTTTCCTCTTCTATCAAGACCAAGCAAAGTGACCAGGTAGACGCCCTTGTTCACTAGGAAGACTAATACAAATTACACATGGAGTATCTTAAAGCGAACAACCGGTCCAGATCACGTTATTATTTTCCATCATAAAACACTTCCGACATAATAACCTATTCCATAAGTGAATAACACTAGTATTCGATTCAAGTATGTTCTGTTTTAATATATATTTCCTATAAGAATATATAAATTTACTTAAAGCATTTACCTGTATTTCTGAAAGTCTACTTTCCATCAGGAAACCACCACCAAACCATTAATTGTGGCTTTACTATTCACGATCACCAAGATTCTTACGTTTAAAATTCTAATGCTTCGGCTAAAATTTGGATAATTAATGAAAATGATACGTTTCATATTCCTTGTTTACGTACTTACCTTTACATAATTAATGCAGTCAAAATATATTAACAACAAAACACAAAAAACAAATATAAATAGCAAATCCACGTGAATATAAAAGATAGCGGTTTTTGGCTTCTGAAAAGAAAATTGGTCCAGAAAGATTTTTTTAAGAAACGTTAAACGAATTGAATACAATGTGAAGTGTCTTTTAAATAATTTAGAGGGAAAGAGAGAAATATATAATCATTTTAAACAACATTCTTGCACAAACGAGTACACCGTTAATAAGTTGATGTGTTTTAACTGAAATGTTGCCAGATCGCTAATTAATTAGATTTCTGTAAATACCCAGATACAATTTCGCCGGAAAATTAAATTTCAATTCAAAACCTCAGAAACCGTCCATTTCATTAATAACCAGTGGCTGATCCGAATTGGTTAATCACCAGAATAAACATAGATGTATTATAATAGATTCGATTTTTATTAAATAAAAATACACCAGTCACAACCAAGCCTTAAAATAAAACTACTTGGTCTTATTATCCATCGAGATTTCATTATTTTGTTTAAATCTCCGTGGGACGATTAAAAGATATTTTATTCGTCTAATCCAAATAAATTCAATTCAACCAAGTAGCCGATTTGGACCATTTAGTTAAAAAAACTATAGGTCTGTTTAGAATTTCCAGATTTATTTATCTACAGTACCAAATTACAAAACGACTGTAAATTAATGGATATAACAAATATTGTGACATTTATCATCCTTGATAAAGGAGACAAAGAAAAGTTTTATGAGTTTTG
>JARFJB010000246.1:625000-852500 GCA_036346205.1 Vesta saturnalis
TAATAAGAAAACCATGCGTTTATCTTTCAGGTTTTTATCGCTCTTATTTAACCTTTTCCCAATTTTCCGCACAAAATCATCTTGAGGGATACAAGTTAGTTAAATGAGCATTGATGTTTGGAAATTAGAGTTGTTTTATCGGTAATGGTCTAAATTGGTGCTGAAATAAATCAATAAACTAATAGGATTTGTAATTGTAACATGTCTGGCACTAGCGGTTTCTCTGCCCAGTGCAAAAACGTGACATGTCGCCCCCCAAGGCAAATCACCCAAGAATCAAAAAGGTGAAAATTCTTATGCTAGAAAGAAAGGACGGTAAGCTAACTAATTTTGTATATTTAGGTACTGAGCGTTGTTTACATTGAACACGAATGGTAATAATAGTACTCTATGATAATAGCATTGAGTATTTTTTTACTATGACTGTTAATAGATTGAAGTTTTTAAATCACGATTAGGTTCCACGTGTTGACAGCTGCATATTAGTAAAAGGAATATTTTTTTTGTGTAAATAATGGTTTTTCCTATTTATTTTAATTATAGTTTAGATGAGTTAAAATTACGTCATTGAAAATTGGTACTTTGTAATTAAAATTACTTCAGGAAACGTAGCTTGCAGATTTAACATATCAAGAAGACAAAGAGTGGGTGTTATAATACGTTGGTTTAGGTCCATTTTCCAAAGATCGTATTACATGATGTTTTTCTCGAGCTAGATTGAGGCTAATGACATAATTTTTCTTCGATTCGGTTACCAAAAATCATCTCGTTTTTTCGCGCTTACGATTTGGAGAAATGGTTTGTAATGATAGGCGAATTGGCGTGAAATTTGTGATGGCGAAACCTATTAAATTCGCAAAGAAGTCGTACTCAAGATGTAGTAGAAGCAGGTACTTACGTTCTTTTGGGGTTAATTGAAGTTTTCGTAGGGAGAGTCTTCCCGTTTACATTTTTGGGGAATTTCTCAGAAGTGACATTTTTACGGGTCCATCGAAGAGGAATATATATATATATATATATATATATATATATATATATATATATATATATATATATTAATTAATATAATTTTTAATTAATATAATTCGGTTGCCGAACATTGCCGTTATCGTTGTGAGAGTGAGGGGAAAGTTTTGATTGATCATTTTGTGCGAGTGGAGGTAACTACTTGTGTACGTTTACTTTTTGTTGGTGATTTTGAGGAAGTGATTTGTTTGTATTTGTTTGGGCGAATGGATGCGCTTTCTTTTGTATGGATGCCCTTCGGGTGGTTAAGATAAATTTTGCGGAGGTGTGTTCATCCACATGTTGTATCATTTCAAACTGTGCGTTGTTTTATTATAAACTGAATGCTGTACACTAGAGTTCACACTGCGAAGGGTTGCCAGGTTTGTGTTTTCGGAGTTATAATTGTTCCTTTTGGTGTTAATTAAAATTTGGGGTTCTTGGGTTAGATGATCGTGGGAGTTTGAACCTTGCATGAGTCATTCCAATTCAATTTTGTAGAAATTATACATACGAAAGTTTACGTAAGAAAGATATGTTTAATGTGTTTTAGACAACACTTTGATTGTTTATTTTAATTCTTATTTTTATTGTAATATGCGAATAGTGTTGAGGAATTTGGACACGTTGTTTCGTTAATTTGCTATTTTGAGTTTTGGTTGATGTAGTTTCATTTTTTTAAGAGATAATTTTCGTAAGGTTTAACGTAACGTAAAAATAAAGTAAATAAGACCGTTGACACTGGTTTTTAGTACGTCATTGCGAGTACG
The DNA here is from genome assembly GCA_036346205.1 of Vesta saturnalis. Taxonomy (NCBI): domain Eukaryota; kingdom Metazoa; phylum Arthropoda; class Insecta; order Coleoptera; family Lampyridae; genus Vesta; species Vesta saturnalis. The sequence goes on from JARFJB010000246.1 coordinate 626,776, forward strand.
GGCAAATATTTTAAAGTTTTATAGGAACCGCCGTATCGGCTGTTGATTCACTGATTTACCTTGTTTGCGACAAAAAGGTAAGCAAGTTTTTTTGTTTGTTTGGGAACTTAGCTGTGGATTTTTCGCATTTAGGTATTACTACCCTTATTTAGACATTTATAAACATTCGATCGCGTTTTGTTTATTTTTATTGTGACAAATATTCATTTTAAAGTGAATAATTAATTACTGAACGTGAGCCAGTCATGTTACGTTGAGGTTTACCGAAGTACATAATTATCGCAATTTTTGCGGATTTTAAATGAAGCTTAAAATTTTATTTAAGTGTAGGTGAGCTTTGCGTAGATATTTTTGAAGTATAATTTTCAGGTAGAGGTGTTTTCTTCATTATGGTTTCCTGTTAGGCCATTATTTTAAGACCTAGTTCATGAAGTCTTTCCTGCTATAAATTTATTTATGATTTTGACTTACCCTCATTGTGTTTTGCGTAATACAAGCTATCCTATTAGTAAGATTGGTCCACGCCCTTTTGCCACTGAGCTGCCGGTCTGGTGCTTCCGATCTACTGACACTTTCTCTACTTGCAACACTTACTGGCAAGGTCAACAAGATTCTTAAGGCAATGCTGAGGTTAGGAGCAACATCTATTTTTTTTTTTTTTTTTTTTTAGGTTAGTATGCTCATGCTTTTGGTTAGTATGCTTATGTTTTATGCTTATATGCTTATTCGTAGACTGTTCAGGATTCCTCCTCTTCAGCCCTGGTCATTCCATTATTGTTGGTGTTGATGTTTTTGTAATTGTGTGGTTTACAATCATGAGTTTATTATTTTGGTGTGTAAAAAAAAAGAAAATTATTTGTTGAGGGTTTATTTGGTGTAAAAAAAAAGGTCTGATTTATTAATGTTGTGAGTATTTAGGTTTAGGTGTGCATGTGGTTGAGTGTGGTGAGGGGTGTAAACGATTCGTTAGCCGGTATCCTTGCGTGGTCGTTATCCAGTTGATGGTGGGATGCGGAGTGCATAAGGAATGTTATCGAGGGTCTCTTCTATATCCTCTGGGATGTCGTCTAATAATTGGGTTAAGATCGCGGGGGGGTGTTTGAATTTAAGTTTGGGTTTTTTACGGGGGAATTTGGGAGGTTGGTAGGTGTAGGAAGTTGTGATGATTTCTTTGGTAGGGATGGTATCGCCGAAAATCCTTTTGTGTGTAAAGTTTTTCTGAAGTGTTTGGATTCTGTTTGTGATTGGTGGTATGTTTGCGTGTTGTGTTGTGAGGTTGCTTGGGTACCTGAAGGGTAGCCCGTGTATACGTCTAAATATTCGGCGTTCACAGGATGCTATAGAGGAAAGGTGGTTAGGGTTAATGTTTGTGTATATTGGTGCTCGGAAATCCATAACAAGGCGGATGTAAGTTTTGTATGTGTGTTGGAGTGTTTTGGGGTGACAACCTCTGATTAGACCCCGGGGGCGCCCAGTAGGTTTGCACGGTTTCTAATTCTGTTAAGTGTTTTCCTAACATCGGGGAGCCAATTAAGTGTTCTGGTGAATAGGATTCCTAGGTATGTGATTTGGTCTTGCAGGGGGATTCTTTCTTGGTTAATGGTGAGGGAGACATTTCTAGAGGATAGGTTTGGGAATTTGTCATCTACGTAATTAGGGTGGCGGAAAAGGATTGCTTGGGTTTTGGAGGGGTTAACGGAGACTCCACCGGTTGGCCCAGTTGGAAAAGTTCCGAAGGGTTTTGGATATGCGGTTGGAGGCCGTTTCGCTGTTCCGATTAACCGACCAGAAGGCGGTGTCATCTGCAAACTGCGCAACGACTACTCCGGGTTGGGTAACTTGAGGGATATCTGAAGCAAATATGGTGTAAAGGATGGGGCTAAAGCAGAACCTTGCGGAACGCCTGCAGTGGGTTGGGAAGGGTCTGAGAGGTTTTTACCCACTTTCACCCTGACCGATCGATTGGTCAGGTACGAAAGCAGGAGTTTGGAGAAAGGGTCGGGAATGTTAAGGTTTTGGATTTTTTGTAGGAGACCGGCGTGCCAGACCCTGTCAAATGCTTGCTTAATATCCAAGAACACAGCCAGATTACATTGCTTATGGTTGAATGCTCTGGTGTTCTCGGTAAGCAGCTTCAACAAGGGATCGTGACACGTCCGGTTTGGGCGGAAGCCGAATTGGCTGTTGGGAAGGAGGTCGTTATACTCTAGGTGTTCCCTGAGCCGCCTGGCTAGAATTTGCTCGAAGCATTTTCCGAGGCAACTCAGGAGGGATATGGGTCTGTAGGAATTAGGTGAGGTTAGGTCTGCGTGAGGTTTTGGTATCATAACGGTGGAGGCCGATTTCCAATCCGTCGGGAAGTAAGAGAGGGTTAGGCACTTATTGTATATGTTTGAGAGTAGTTGGAGGCATGGGCCGGGCAGGTGTCGGAGGATTTTTCTATTGAGGCCGTCGCGGCCTGGGGCTGAGTTTTTACCTTTTTTGAAATAGGCATTGACCTGGTCGGGCGTAATTGGGGAATAGAAGGGATTCTCGTTGTCGAGAGGGGGTTCGGGAAGGTTAAGGTTTCGGAATTCCACGAGACGGTTCTCGAGGAATACCTTGAAACCAGGATCGAATTGTGGATCGTTGGGGGATTGGAGTACGGATTGGAGGTGGTGACCAAAGAAATCGGCCTTTCCTTGGTCGGAGGAGATTAGGTTGCCCTGAAGGTCGGTTAGATGGGATTTCGGGTTAATTTTCCTTCTGGTCAGTCTGTCAAACTGTTGCCAGAAGCGTTTACCGTCTCGATAATCTAACTGGGAAGTGGCTTTCGCCCAGGAGTCTTCATCGTGTTTATTGGCTTCTCGCCTGATTAAGGCGTTAAGGCGATTATATTCCGTCTTGAGAGCCGGATCCCTGGATCTCAAGAATTGACGATAGATTCGTCTCTTCTCTTTGATCCAGTTCACTATGTGTCGTGGGAGCGGTTTTTTTGGAAATGTCGATGTTTAAGCGGGACTGAGGTGTCGACCGCTTCCGTAATTACGGAAGTTAGGTCGCTAATGGCTCTCTCGAGATCTTGGGTAGTTTGAAGATCGGGTGTAGGAAGGTTGTTGGAGATGTGTTCGGCGAACACATTCCAGTCTGCGTTCGAAAAATCTTTAATGATTGTGTTTTGAGGGGGTATTGGGGGAGCTGGACAAAATGAGGTTTTGACCAGCAGTGGAATATGATCTGAAGTTATCGTGGTGCCTAGAAAGTACTCACGATCGAAGTAGTGTGCTATTGATTCGGAAACTATTATGTGATCTGTTATTGAAGCTCCTAAGTGGTCAAAATAAGTGGGTTGTGTATTGGCGATCCTCAACATAGGCAACTGCAACAGAGCAGATGATAGTCTGTTGCCGTTTCCATTTGTTGCGGTGTCACCGAATTGAATATGGCGAGAATTGAAATCTTCTAGGATGACTGCATTTGGGAGGCTGGAGGCATAAACTAACAGGTCATCGGAAAGTGTATTGTGCCCGGGTGGATTGTAGGATATGAATACTATGGAGTGGGGAAGTGCACCGTTGCAGCAACGCATTCGAGTTGCTGCAGATGTGCAGGTAGTTGAAACGGAGTTGAAGGGAAACAGTTTTTAATTAGGAGGGCGGTTCCGTGTGCGCTATTGTTGTGGAAAGAATTATACGTGTTAAATTGTAGTGTGCATTTTTGTGAGAGTTTGGTTTCTGTAATTGAAAGGACGTGTACATTGTGTTGGTGTAAGAAGTGTTTAATTAGGGGGCGTTTCCGACGAACGCCCCTAGCATTAATGGTCCCTGTTATGATGTCCATTGGGAACAAAGGCGTTTAAGGATGGGGTTGGCGGACTACGGCGACCTTCCTCCGCGTACCGGCTACGCAGACGTTGATACGCCGTTGGAAAAAGTTGAGGGATAAGGATTCTATGGTTCGGATCACACGGCGTTGGTGGTGAGGGAACAGGTCTAGGAGAGAGTGGGTAAGGACTTGTATGAAGGATTTGATTGTGACGGGATCTGTGTCGGGGATTGGTTTAAGGCGAAGGGTGTCTTCAGAGTCAGACTCGTCAGACATGATGGGATCAAGGATTGCCATCTGTGACGGAGAACTGGGAGGTTCCCGCCGCATCCGGCACTTAAAGGAGTAGGTAGGATGGGCATCCCCGCAGTTGCTACACTTTGGGTTTGCCGCGGATTTACAGGATGTGGATCTGTGGCTTCCGCCACAGTTGGGGCACTTGATGGATCGGGTAGGGCACTCCTCAGAGGTATGTCCCACCTGCGTGCAGGTGACACAATACATGGGGAGAGGTGCAGGGATGAGGGAAGGTTCGCAACGGAAGTGCCTCCCGAACATGGAGACACCGGTTGCTAAAAGGAACTCTAGGGTGATTTGGGAATTTGTGATGACGCGGACTAGGGATGTGGGTTTGTTGGTGGCCTTCGAGGTGATGCGCACGGCCTTTCTCACGTGAGGCAGGTCGATTGCGTCGAGGATCTCGTTGGCAAGGATGTCCTTATCCACGTGACGAATCACGCAGGAAAAGGAGGGAGGTTTAGGAATGGAGGTATGTGGACGGGGGCCGGATAACTGTGATAGGGTGAGGGAAGGTTCACCGAAGTGGTGCCGCAGCCTAAGCTGCGTTCCATCCGGTAAGGGAGAGGAGGTTTCGAGGAGGCAGGTGTGATTGTGGTTGAACGTTAGGTTCAACCACGGGAGGTTAAGGGGTTTTAGGGAATTGAAGAGGGATTTCTGTGAGGTGATGGACTTCGGGATATTGCGGACGCAATATCTCGAGGATTGTGAGTGGGTGGGTAAAGGATTGAGGTTAGCAGGTGTAGGACTCACGGTGGGTATAGGTGGTTGAGCAGGTGTGGGTAAGAGAGCGGGTGTAGGTAGGAGAGCGGGTTTGTGTGTGTGTGCGGGTTTGAGTGGTTTTGTGGAGGCAGTAGAGTGTGTGGAAATGTAGGAGTGAGTGGATGTAGTGGAAATGGATGATGCATTGGAGTGGGAGCGTGTACGTGAGGCTGGTGTAGGTGAAACGAGTGTGTGTGCGTAGGATTGTGTAATGAGTGGTGGTGTAGGTGGACGGACGGCGTCGGGGGTAGGGGACACAACTTTGACGGTAGCTCGGTGGCGACCTTGCTTGACCATCTCGGTTGCGTGGTTAGTAATAGGTTTTAGGTTTAAGAAAGAAATAATAATCTGTTTATGAAAGAGCCGGGTCTCTGCCGAGGTGCAGCCTCACACCCCGAGGAAAAAGGCTTTGAAATCAGAGACCCAATACGAAACGGTGGAAATACAGAGTTAAAATAAAATAACAAAGTAGTTAAATAAATTTTTTTTATTAATGATACCTTTAGCCTATTAGAGTTGTCCTTGACCCGACGACGATCCTGCTGTTGGCGGTGTCCTAGATGTTCCTGGAATTTTCCGCTGCTGCTGCAATATTCCGGCGGCTCCTGCTTGCGGCTAGGCTGTGGCCCTCTTCTGATGACCGCTGCTTCGTATTATCTGTATGCAAGCAGTGACAGATCTACCTCCGAAGCGGCGAAGATCACGATGCCGGAACCGGAACGATGAGCGAAACGCTAGGTTCTTTTTTCGAAGTTAAGCGATTGTAATGAAAATCACAAGCGCTTAGGCTGGGTAGAGGCTTACGTTTGAAGGTTCAAACTGCAACATCTAAAGTACTGATAAGTTTTATTACCTCAATGAATTTTGTTTTGCATTTACAAACCCCCCCCCCCCCCTCAAAAAAAAACGGATTCTGTTTCATGTTCTAGCTCAAGTGCGTTCACATTTACCGATTCATCAACAGTCAATAGTATTTCCGAGCCTTTACAATATTTAATTAACTCGTCTTTAGGTAAACTTTTCATATCAATTTTTCGTCGAACTCTGTGACACGGTTGTGTCAATAACGTCGGCCAATTCCTTCGCATCACAGGGCATTTTATTAAACGCCTCATCCGAACGCAGAAAAAAAAATGTACAATTTTTTTATTAGCTCGATAGCAGGTGATAAACCATAGTCCTTCGTCTGTAGTAGTTTTCTATCGGATTAATACAATTTAAGGTTGTATACCAAATTACAATGGAGCATAACAAAATTGTATAATACACTGCAACAGGCCAGAAGCTTCATCTCTTATAGAGTCAATTTCAGTATTGTCATAAATACGGTCTGGTACAACTCGGCACCGCCGATTCAGCGCCGCCAATCCGGCGCCGGTCATTTCAGCATATTTTGTGCATATTTATTATTTTTTGAATATACTACAGGTACCTATTTAAACAATGGAAAATTTTACGTTAAAAATACAATGTAACAAAGGGAAAGTTTGGTAATATTTCCTATTTTGAAGAATTGAATTTTTCGTGGTTATCTTATATTGTTTTATCAGTTACAGCCATAGAGGTTTTACTACTTTAAGAGGCTTAAGTGAACAATTACAGGAGGCCTGCAGTATTTTCTCATGTGAATAATAGAAGATAGCTTTGTCAATAGTAATTTTTAATTTTTTCTTTGCTATTATATTTTTAATGTAAAATTTTCCATTGTTTAAATAGCTATACCCTACCTATACAAAAAATCATTCCCGAAGGGAGGTATAAATGGTCTTAACATTATTAAATAACAATCAGTTCTTTATTTTACTTTAAAGTTCGTGTTGGTGCTGTAACAAGGAAAGATGGAGAACAAAGTAATTTCCCAGCGGGGTAAAGACAGATTGACTGCCGATGGATATATATATATATATATATATATATATATGTACATATTTGACAAGGTGAGCAAAGATGGCGTTACAACATTTTAGCGTTGTGAGCAGAAAGGTCGTTAAGAAAGACTCCACACTAGGGACGAAGAAGTGATTAAAAAAGTTAATAACCATTCGCACGATACTTCGGCAGCAAAAATTGAGACACGGTTATTACAGCCATAAAACGTCGTGCAGAAGAAACTGTGGAAAATACCATTCAAGTAATACATTAATGTAGCAATGGTTAATCACAAGTTGCCCAAGGAATACTCCCAATCTATGAGACGATTAGAAAAGTAGTTAGAAGAAAACGAAGTGAGGTAAGCACACTTTATAGAATTATTTAGGAGTTCTAGAAAATAGATACATACCTATACGAACAGTGTAAGGGAATAATAGTATCCTCCATACCATCTGCTATTAAAGTATTATTTGCTTTACCTCCTGCACCAGAAAATTTTTGACATCTTATCATACCGGAATTGTACCTGTATACGAACCTCAACCCGGTCGGCAAGAAAATTTCCTATTAGCTGACAACGGTCCCGGACATAATAGAATAATAATTTTTGGACGAAGACGTGGTCTTGATATTTTGCATGAATCTGGACAGTGGTATGCTGATGGAACATTTACATTAGCGCCTGCGTTGTTTTCACAAATTTATGTAATACTAGCCGAAAAATTTGGGGTTGCCATATATAAACCAGCTGTTTGAGGTGATCAAAGAACTTCGCCCTAATTTAAATCCGACAGCTATTGCTTGCAATTACGAAACTGCAGCTTCCCAAGCTGTGAGAAATTCGTTTCCAGGACGCATACACGGATGCTTTTCCCTTTTGGCTAAAACATGAAGCATATAGGGCAATTACCGTTAAGCAACATGTGTAATAACAATCCGGATTACTCGTTACAGCCCAGAATGATAACTGCACTAGTCTTTGTTCCAATTCCGGATCTCGACCAAGCAATTGATGTCTTGGCGGAAGCATTACCTGCAGAACTTCAGCCACTTTTAGAATGGCTCGAAGATAATTATTTGGGAAGGATGATGAGACGGGGAAATGTAAGGCGTCCGCTTTTATTTCTAGTCGACATGTGGAATCTTCACCAAAGAACACTAAATGGTGAGGATCGTACAAATAACCACGCGGAAGCTAGCAATCGGAGACTGCAAACAGAATTAGCAACGGACCCAACAATATGGAAACTAATCTCGGGCCTTGAAAAAGTGAAAACAGGACGCGAAATTTTTTATGAGCGACTTGTGGCAGGCAACAGTCCTTCAAAGAAATTAAAGAAATACAGAAATCCGATGAAAGGATTTTGAGACCAAGATAGAGACATTATTGCATTTTTACGTGGCATAACCCACAACTATCAAACACAACAATAATTAATGCATTATTTAGTTGATTTGAATCTTTTTTACAATTTACTTAAATAATAATTCCTAATATTCAAATATTAATTAAAGTACGTCTTTATGAAACGTTTTAATTATTTTTGTTCTTGGTGCCGAGTTGGTCGGCGTCGAATTGACTGGCGCCGAGTTGTCCGTTCGCCAAGTTGGCTTGGCGCCGAAATGGTCGGCGCCGAGTTATCCCTTTCCGTCATAAATACTTAATAAAGCATTGTAAATACTTTCCAGTTGATACCTTAAGAGTTTTGGAGCTTCTACTCGACTTCCCCAACTCATTGATTTTTAGTTAGTTCCTTGACATACTTTAATAAAAATAAGGTTGAAGAAGCAAAAAACAAGTAAATTTTTGAAGTATATTAGAAAAATTTGTGGCTTCTTAGGACACCTTTTCCATATTGACGACTAAATTTAATGAATGGCTACTACGTGGCAAGAAAATGCTCGTGGATTTATCGCCATTATAGTAGACTGTACCCCTGATTTATCACCTCTCATATTGGCCCCGTTGTCGTAAACCTGGCCTCTCATAACCTGCAAATTTAACCCCAATTTTGCAAGTTTTTCAAGTATTACATTTGAAAGTTTTTGGACTGTCGATCTCTCAACTAGAAGAAAGTATAAAAAAAACCTTCATTAATCTTAATGATTATATCATTGGAGTTCGATTTGTCAATAGACACATATCCAACTATACCCTATTTTATACTTAGAGTTCAGTATAGGGTTAATTGGAAAGCATTGAAGCCAGATTTCACACGGAACTCGTTGGAGGTAAACGTACACCTATCGTTCATAAGCAAATCATACTATGTGTTTACTTTCAATGGAATCACTTAATACAATAGGTTCTTATCTACCTACTATTCACAATTTTGTCAGAGTATTCAAATAATATTGTAAATATGTATTGTGTTTTATAATAAAATAATCTTTAATTAATTATAAGTTTTGTTATGAACGAATAAATTCAAAGGCAAATATGTAACTAAAAATTATCATTAATTTTTAAATTTTAAATGAAAATAAAATTAATAATAATTTTTCATTACATATTTAGTTTTGAACTTATGCGTTCATAACAAAACTTATAATAAATTAATATTAGTCAAGTTGCGATATTGCAGGCTCACATTCCATTAATATAAGTAATTTGATTGTAATCTCATTAAATTTAGAATTTACATCAGTTCTACGTACATAAAGACAAAATTTACATCGATTAGGGCTTGAATCTCATAGCGCAGTTGGTTAGCGAGGTACTCTAGCAAAGTACAGGTCGTAGGTTCAAATCCTACTCGAGGTAAACTGTTAGGGATATTGTTTATTTAAATATAGTAATTTATGATTTTCATTAACGTTTTAGTACGTTTTTAATAAAATGTAAGAATAAAATATAATATAATCGAATTCGTTACTTGTTGTTACGTTTCAACATAAAAAGAAACCACAAAGATCATGACACGAATAAGTCGAATTCCGCAAGATTATTTTGCATAACTAGCAATTAAATTTAAATTTTTAAAATAGCACAAAGGAAAAAAATGAACTACAAATCAATACCTCTGAGGAATTTCACGTTAAAATATACACAATCCACGAAATAGTTATTTACATAAGGAAACCACAGGAGTCAAATAAACCATAAAACAGTTCTTACTTTAAGTGCTCCGAAAATTCCATCCAACATCCAACACGATGCTGCACTTTTCTTTTAACATCTAATAACTTTAATCATTTATTACCTTAAATTCGAAACAACAAAGATCCTATTATTGTACGAAATTCTAGCACAACATAATTATCAATTTTCCTTTTAGGAAATATCATTAATCTTAAAGTATTTTAACGCTCCACTATTCACTAGTATACGGCAATTACTTATCCCGTAAATAAAATTTACGCAACATACATTTAAGTACAAACATTTCCATAGTTCAATTATCTTCTTTAACAAAATACAGGTTCGCAGAGGCATCTCTACTTAACTCTCAACTGTTTACGTTACATAAAAATGCAAAAAGGCTGGGCCAAAAACGAAGAACCGTAACTTCCACTATTTCCTAAGCACTTCATACTAACGGATTGTTGACGTTTAATTAATCAAAAATGCGCATATTACGAAGCGCTTTAAACTAAGCCGCGACAAATGACTGCTTCAACATCCTTTTGTGCATCCAATCAACTACACACATCACAAACACCTTCCGATACACTACTAATAGATCCGCCCTATTGGCGATTATATTTATAAGTTTTGTTATGAACAAATAAGTTCAAAGGTAAATATGTAATTAAAAATTAATATTAGTCAAGTTTCTTTAGTATGTGTGAATCCTTGCGATATTGCAGGCTCATATTCGATTAATATAAGTAATTTGATTGTAATCTCATTATATTTAGAATTTACATCAGTTCTACATACATAAAGACAAAATTTACGTCGATTGGGGCTTGAATTTCGATAGCACAGTTGGTTAGCGCGGTACTCTAGCAAAGTACAGGTCGTAGGTTCAAACCCTACTCGAGGTAAACTTTTTATTTATGTATTTAATAAAATTAATAACTCTGTCTGACATGAAGTTTTAAACGTCATTCTGACATAGATTATTGTTTTTGTTTTTAGAATGTTGCCTGTTTTCGTTATGAACGTATAAAAAAGAGATTGCGTAGATATCCTAAAAAATCTGGCCGATGGACTTAGGCACAACACTTTCTCGTATAAGGAAACTAACTGTTGCTCGCAGCAATTCCTAACTCCGTATAACTTGCAATATAATAAGCTATACTTACCTACAAAATTTCATTTTTATTAGAAATATAGTTATAAGGGATTGAAATTTTTAAATGTTAAAATTCCTAACTCCAGTCCTGGATAAGATAGAAATCTCATAAAGCTCATTATATTTTCGTTATATGTGACTATAAAACATGTAAATTTAAAATCTATACGTTGATAAGCCAGTCACTATAACTTGCAATATAATAAGATATACTTACCTACAAAAATTATTTTTTTCTTATTCACCTTATATTTTGCAAATCACTGTATATTTTTAAGTATTTGGATAGCATGAGAAATTAGCTTTAAAATACTTTAGATTTGTTTTTCAAACTTAATATTAAAAAAATTTAAACTATAACTTTTTTTTGCTATTTTCGGCAAAACCTGAAGCGTTAAAAATATTTCAATATAGCAGTTTAGCAGCTATACAGGGTGAATTTTATCTAATCCGCCAAAATTAAAGGCGTGCTAGAACTCATCATTCTAAGCAAAAAAGTTCATATGTACATGGGTCCGGAAATGCTTCGTTTCCGAGATACAGGGTGTCAAAGTTGAAAAAAGAAATCGCGTTTACTTCAATATCTTTCGACTGTTTCGAAATAGTTTCATGAAATTTCGTATACGGGGTTTTTTTGGGATGACAAATTCAAATTTGTGGTCCATTTGGTTGTCGTTTCTAGAGGGCGCCAGCGGCAACGATTTCGACCCCTTTAAATCGTAGCAATTTTTTTTGCTACACTGTATGCCATTTTGGACTAGAAAAATCGATTCTCCTATCTTTTCTTCTAAAAAAAGGTGTATCTTAGTGATGTCGCTAGGAGCAACCCTTTCCGAGAAAAACGCTTTTAAAACTCATGATGCATACACATTTTCGGAGGGTAATTTTTTGACAGGTTTATCAATAGGAATTTTTAATTGTTACTAAGTAACTTACTTGTTTACTTATCTGTCTCTTTGCGTTCATTGATAATAAAATTTTAATAAAAAATCCATAATTAAATACGATAGAATGCCATACAACATGTATACTTTTAATATTAATTTTTTTTCTTTTTCTTTTTTTAATGTTGGATTTTTCTCGGAAAGGGTTGCTCCTAGCGACTTCACTAAGATATACCTTTTTGTAGCAGAAAAGACAGGAGAATCGATTTTTTTAGTCCAAAATGGCATACAGTGTAGCACAAAAAAGTTGCAAAGATTTAAAGTGGTCGAAATGGTTGCCGCTGGCGCCCTCTAGAAACCACAACTAAATGGACAAATTTGAATTTGTCATCCCAAAAAAACCCCGTATACGAAATTTCATGAAACTATTTCGAAACAGTCGAAAGATATTGAAGAAAACGCGATTTTTTTTTCAACTTTGACACCCTGTATCTCGGAAACGAAGCATTTCCGGACCCATGTACATATGAACTTTTTTGCTTAGAATGATGAGTTCTAGTACTGCTTTAATTTTGGCGGATTAGATAAGATTCACCCTGTATATGTCTACTATTTAATCCTTTAATTCCAAGATTTTATTTTTATCGGAGGCATAGTTGGATAAGTTAGAGAAATCTCATAAAGCTCATTGTATTTTCGTTATATGTGTCTATGAAATACGAAAATTTAGAAAAAAATTATCTGAGCCGTTTTTGAGAAAATCAATTTTGAAAAAAAAGACCAATTTTAACCCCCTAATTAAGAGCAACACTTTATTTTTTCAAAAATATTTACAAACCGTTCGAAAGCATGTAATTTTATTTACAAGTTGCGATTTTCAAATTGCAAGTAGCTTTTATGGTTTCTTAGTTACAGCACAAGCGTCGAAATGTACTAAAATCGACATATTGGCCGCCATTTAACTTTGAGATATAGGAACCCATGTCAAATCTCATTAAAATCGATCAAATAGTCTCGGAGACACACAGACAGACATACACGAAAATTTTTTTCGAAACCGTTGCTTTTCGACCACGGCGTATGATAAGTTAGGTGGACCGACTTACTCTAGCTTTGCTGCGTGAAAATGGTCCACGAGGCTCGTCAGTCTACGACGCGAAATGAACGGAAATGCATTTTGCTTGACCGGCGTGATACATTTTAAATAGTGTAAACTGTTTAAAAGTGTGTAAGTACGCCTTATACACATGTTTTTATTTATTATATCTGCAATTATACCTACATATGTATAAAATATAAAATCTTAATAAATAAAAAAATTGCTCTAAAAAGTACCGTAAAGATGGTTAATCGGAAGCTGGTTAACGTTTGTTTTAAATAAAAATTAATATTGCCAAATTATATTATTATCTATAAGTAGATTTGTTAGGAACCTTTTGAAGCATCAGGTACGTGTTGCAAGATCTGATTAAAAACGTTTTATTTCAGTGCCAAGGAGATTGGGATGAAATAATATCAAAAGGGGTATATTACTACATATGTATGCGAGTTAAACAGTTATATAAACAAGAAGAAGGAAAAGTTTAGCTTTTTATCGTTGCAACGTAAACATCGGAATATACTTGTTTTTACCGCTCTTAGGGGCTTATTATGTAACTTTTAATCATTGGTAATGTTTTAATTTAAAAGAATTTACAAACAAAAATAAATTTTGCTCATTTATTTTTATTATTGATGTTAAGTATTTTTGTTAGCAGAGTATTTTTAATTTAATATTTAAACATATATTGTTTAAAACTAAATGCAATAAAATAAATTATTTTTTTTGCAAGTGCTAAATTTTGTACCTCACTTCTACTTAACATATTAATACCATTGTTTAAGTAAACAAACTTAAACACCGATACTTTCCATCCCGGTGATTGTAAATTGCCCCGGTAATCCCTGATAATAATAAATCCTACATGTAAATTCCCCCGCATCATTAGGACCCAACTTTCTCAAAGCATGTAAATTGGGCCGGAGGATTATAGCATCTATTAGAGGCTCATTTAAATACGTGTATATAAATAAAAGGGTTGAAAGTTAAACATTACTTTAGTATCATTTTTCTCTTTTTGTGTATGGACTGTAACAAGTGTACTGACGTAAACATGGGTGATCTATCGGATTTTTCGTTTATAACTAGCGAAAGAGGGCGATCATTACTTGTGATCAACAATCATACGTTTTACAAGAATTCTCAATTATTATCGTCGAAAGAATGTAAATGGAGGTGTACATACAAAACTTGCAAACCCCATGTTTATAACGTGGGTGAAGGAGGCTCTGCCATAATAAGTTTTATGGAGCACAATCAATTTATTTTAAAAAACATAAATTCCCCTTGACCCAACTCTTTAATTCTAATTAACTCTTGGAGGACGCAAAGAAACTGCAGATACTAAGTCAAGCTGCAAAGCGGAAAGCAACTGAAGACTTATGCGAAAAACCTACAAGCATTGTGCATAGATTGCTACAAAACTCAAATTCCGACCACTTAATAACTTCAGATTTGAATAATTGCAAACGCAATGCTTATGACACTCGCCGATCGATAATACCTGGCCTTCCAAGATCTATTTTGGAAGTTCAGAATGCAATTGATAATATGAACAATGTAACTAACATCAAGGACATTTTTTTATCGGTTAACGATACTACTAGCAAGATAATAATTTTTTTTGTGCACCACAAATTTGAAACTGCTTTGTGAAGCAAAAACAGTGTATGCTGATGGCACTGCACGAAATTTTTCAAGCAACTGTTTACCATTCATGGTTAGTTTAACGGCCATTATATTCCTCTGATCTTTTGCGTGCTTCCTGAAAAATCTACGGAGTCCTACACATTTGCTTTTCATAATATGTTAAAACAATGCAACAGTTTTGGATTGCGTTTCACCTCACTGAAATTGTGTTAGATTTTGAAAAGGCTATACTCTCCGCTGCATTGAATGTGTGGCTGAGATTACCATAGTAGGGTGTCGTTTTCATTTTGGGCAGTCGTGGTAAGTAAATTTAAAAAGATTGCTTTTATGTGTAATTTCCCAAACATCATGCATTTCAGGTACCTAAAAATTCAGACATTGGATTTGTAGTCAGAATATTGTGATGTTTACCCCCATATCGGAAAGTGGTTACATTACATGTTCGGGTTAGTATTCCTAGACCCTCGTGGGGTAGGAGATTGCTACGCATTGGAGTTGGCAGCTATCCAACCAGAACATTCGAAAAATCTTCTTGGTTAAGCAGAACGGCAAATAGCTGTGAGTCTGTCCACTCACACTTTAATGAACGCATCCATCTATACATACATCCATAGACGTTTAACTGAAGTTTCAGTGTGGAATTTATATAAAAATACAAAGTACGCACATTGTATACAAATTCAAAAATTCAGCCACGAAAAGAAGAGAATAGTACCTCAGATCTAAGTTTATAGAAAAGGATTAATTTCGAGTCTGCTATATTTTTGTTAAAATTGTGTCACATTATTACAGCCATATGGAATAAATATATAGGATAGTTTATTTTATGTTGTACGTGGGATGCACCGGGTGAGTTTTTTTCGATGGTTTTAAATTGAAAGTACCCTTATTATACAAACTCAGATCCAAAAGCAAACGTTTTCGAGTTATGGGACAAACATGAAAATTTTGGGTTTTGGAAAATTTTGAACACTCTTATTTATTAAAAATATTCAAAATTGCGGTGACCCAAACAAAGGCTGCGTATACATAAAAGTATTTAAGAATATGCTGGGTCGGGTGGAAGATGTGTCAACAACTTTATCTAGGGAAATTGTTAATGTTGCGGTGACCCAAACAAAGGCTATAAGAATTTTAAGAAAACACCATTTCATTCGTATAACTTCAAAAAGGAGCATTTTCTCAACGACGATGATAAAAGGAGACTGATTACGTCAGTGGTATTTACAACTATGCAGAACTGTTGAAAATTTTATCCAATCCATTATTTGGTCGGATGAGGCTCATATTGGCAGTGATGGAATTTTTAACATCCACAATGCACATTACTGGTCTGATATTAATAATTATGTGACAGTTATACGAAGAAGGCAGGGGAAATTTGGGTTGAACATTTGGTGCTGCATTAAAGGTGGAAGATTTTATTAATATATTTATGAAGGGACACTAAATTCTAAAAGACATTTAGAAGACATTCTTTGGACTCATTTAGAGGAATTTTTAGATAATCTTCCATTGCAGCAACATCAAAACAATAATATAATGTTTCAGCAAGATGGCGCTTCTACCCACAATTCTCTAGTGGTAACAGATTATTCATCTCAAGTTTCTTAATCGGTGGATGGAAATAGGACCGATTCGTTGCCCGGCCCGATCACCAGATCTTACTGTTTTAGATTATGTTCTGTGAGGCTTTTTGAAGCATATTATTTATAAAAGAATAGCAAGGAACATAGGTCTATTAACCTGGCACCCCCACCATGTCAAAAATTTTTGGGCTTCGTATAGAAATTACAGGCTTTTTATGGGCTTTCAAATTTTACCAATTAAATTTTTTGGGCTCTTTTCATTCCCGAGGAAAAAGATATTTAAGTGTGGGGGTGCTGATTTGCCGTTAAGCTAGCGCCAACCTTTTTCCTGGGATACTTAAAAATTTCCCGTTTGTCTCAGATTTATGGGCTTTTTATGGGCTTTTCGAATATGCAACTCCCGATTTACTTGAATCAGCCCTAACAAAGATATTAACCCTTAAAAATTAAAAAAACAAAAATATTTTTCAAAATAAATATTCTTGTCAGATAATTACGGGCTATTTATGGGCTCTTCGAGAATGCAACTCTCTCAATAACAGTATCAACCCTTAAAGAAAGAAAATATTGAAATATTTTAAAAAATAAAAATTCTTTTCATATCGCATCAATGATTATTCAAACTGCAGAAAAAGGTCGTAAAAGTGTCAAATATTTTGATAAAATGATGTATTATTGCTATCCTGCTGAGCTTTGCTAATAAAATATTGGCGCCTGCAAGACGCATCATACGTACGCATAATGCGTGGGCGTGTGAATTCGCAAAGTAATCAGTAATATAGTACCTTTATATTTTGTTTAGACTAGTCGACTACTTTTATTTATTGTTTTAACTTTAAACTAATCTGTATTTTGTAAAATATTATACTACATTTTAATAACTTTTAGTTTGTAGCCGACTATCGTTGAGTAGGTAATCCGTGTCGCAATAAGTTTTGCGAGTGTATACAAATTTGAAACTTGTAGTTATATTTTAGCAGCTTACTGCAGCCTATATCCGTTTGAGTATGTCCTATAAAAGTGATCACCGTGTGTACGTATTAATTAGTTACTATTATAAAAATAAAAACTGATAAAAGTATTTCAAGTAGCGAAGCATAGCAGCGCTTTAAAATCGCAAATGTTATCAGAAAATTATTATTTATTTATGGGCTCAACATTTCTGCCGTTCATGATTTTTGGGCTGCCCTCCCCCGTCAAAAACATTACCCGTATATTGGTTATAAGCGATATCTGGGATGATCAACGTCTCACAGTCATGTAAACTGTCTTAAAATTAATATTCATTTATGGGCTTAACACTTCTGTTACTCATGAGTTTTGGGCTGCCCTCCAGGTTAAAAAAAACTACCACTGAATGAAGTTTCAACCAAGTAAACGAAAGTACAACGTATTATTATAAAAAATATGATAAAATCTTTATTTCTTTATAGATCTAACCCAACGATCACATAAACTAATAAATTTATTATTTATTTATGAACTCAATCTTTCTATAGTCTACCAGTTCTGAGTTGCTATCAAAACATTGTTTTTAAGTGGTGATATCTTGGATAGGTTTGATCCAGACACATCGGCGATAATATATACGGAGAGCCCGCAAATAACCCATAAATACCCACACGAACTTTTATTTTTGAACATATTTTTATTTTTATCAACCTTTAAGTGTTCATATTTTTATTAGGCATAAACTGGGATAATCAGGAGTTACATATTTGAAGAGCTCATAAATAACCCATGATTATCTGACAGGAATTTTTTTTTAAATATAATTTTTTTTTATCTTTAAGGGTTGATACCTTTGTAAGGATTGATCCAGGAAAATCGGGAGTTACATATTCGAAGAGCCAATAAACAGCCCATATTTATATGAAAAGAATTTTTATTTTTTAAAATATTTCAATCTTTTCTTTCTTTAAGGGTTGATACTGTTATTGAGGTGAATCCGGGGCAATCAACAGTTGCATTCTCGAAGAGCCCATAAATAGCCCGTAATTATCTGATAAGAATATTTATTTTAAAAAATATTTTTGTTCTTTTAATTTTTAAGGGTTGATATCTTTGTTAGGGTTGATCCCAGTAAATCGGGAGTTGCATATTCGAAAAGCCCATAAATCTGAGACAAACGGGAAATTTTTAAGTATCCCAGGAAAAAATTTGGCGCTAGCTTAACGGCAAATCAGCACCCCCACACTTAAATATCGATTTCCTCGGGAATGAAAAGAGCCCAAAAAATTTAATTGACAAAATTTGAAAGCACATATTAAGGGTTGATATCTTTGTTAGGGTTGATCCAAGTAAATCGGGAGTTGCATATTCGAAAAGCCCATAAATCTGAGACAAACGAGAAATTTTTAAGTATCCCAGGAAAAAAGTTGGCGCTAGCTTAACGGCAAATCAGCACCCCCACACTTAAATATCGATTTCCTCGGGAATGAAAAGAGCCCAAAAAATTTAATTCACAAAATTTGAAAGCACGTCAAAAGCCTGTAAGAATATTTATTTTAAAAAATATTTTTATGTTCTTTTAATTTTTAAGGGTTGATATCTTTGTTAGGGTTGATCCAAGTAAATCGGGAGTTGCATATTCGAAAAGCCCATAAAAAGCCCATAAATCTGTGACAAACGAGAAATGTTTAAGTATCCCAGGAAAAAAGTTGGCGCTAGCTTAACGGCAAATCAGCACCCCCACACTTAAATATCGATTTCCTCGGGAATGAAAAGAGCCCAAAAAATTTAATTGACAAAATTTGAAAGCCCATAAACAGCCTGTAATTTCTATACGAAGGCCAAAAATTTTTGACATGGTGGGGGTGCCAGGTTAATAGACCTAAGGAACATTGATGAATTACGTCAAAACATCGATTTTGTTTTTCGTCATGTAACTCCAATACATCTTTTAAACGCTCTAAATGCAACAAGACGGCGGTGTAAATTGGGTATTGAAAAGAACGGTGCACAAGTTGAAAAATATTAGTAGATCACTATTTATGCATTATATTTGTTCATTCGTTATTTCATATCTTAATAATTAAAAGTGTTTTATCCTCAGAGCCTACTGTTTCGTTTGCTACGTTGAAAAAATCAAACACGAATAAAACTATTATTATTCAATTGAACTACATTAAACCTTATATTTTTGAAAAGCAAAAAAAAATCTTTTCAACAGTGCCATGGCCAACTACGGTTTGTATTTGAAAAAAATACAACTTTATGTCACAAATTTTAAATTATAGACGATAAAATTTATCTGATATGAGCAACGGATCCTTATTAAAAAAGTGTCTGCAGAACGTGTTTGCCGATTCTGAATATATTTATAAATAAGAGTGTTATTCAAAATTTTTAAAAACCCAAAATTTTCATTTTTGTCCCAAAACTCGAAAACGGTTAGACGTATCAAAATTTGCTTTTGGATCTGCCAAATTTGGTTAGTCGAGTTTTAACAGTATCAAAGTTGTATAAGTTGAAAGTAGTGGGTGCACGAAGATTTTGGGAAATGGAAAAAAGTGAGCATCATGCTGTCATCAAGTACCTACAAAAGAAAGGTTTTTTAACACCTACAGAAATTCATACAGATATGGTTGGCGTGCTTGGAGATTCTGCTCCTTTCTATCAAGTTGTACAAGATTGGTCTCGAGCGTTCAAATGTGGCAGAACAACCTCATGATCAGAGAAGATCGTCGATTGACAAGAAGACGTGTAGCGGTAATAACAGACCAATCAAATGGTACGATTGGAGCCATAATAAGTGACTATTTGGGGCTTCATAGGGTGTCAGCAAGATGGGTTCCCGAATGTTGACGCCCGAACAAAAGCGTTTGAGAGTCAGTTATTCAATAGCCAATTTAGCCTTGTTTAACCGTAATCCTAAATGTTTCCTTGGTCGCTATGTTAAAGGTTTGGTTCATCACTTCGATCCAGAGCGTAAACAACAAAGTATGGAGTGGCGTCATCCAGGATCTCCACGCAAATCTCGTGTACAGGCTTCGGCGGGCTAGATAATGGCTACAGTGTGTTGGGTTGCCGAAGGAATTTTACTGGTAGATTTTTTGGAACGTGGCCACACAATCACTGGTCAATATTATGCAACATTCGTTACAAAACTTCGTTATTGCATTAAAGAAAAAACAAGAGAAAAACTGTCACGCGGAATTCTGTTTCATCAAGATAACGCCCCAGTTCATAAGAGCCTTATTTCTATTAATGCTGGGTTTGAAGTTATGGAGCATCCACCCTATTCCCCTGACTTAGCTCCCAGTGATTTTTATTTATTTCTAAAGTGCAGGACTTCTTCTGCGATCATGAATCCGAATTTAATCTTGAACATAAGTGAAATAATTGTCTTCACTTTTAAGGGGATTATGTTGACAAATAATGTTGAATTATACTGTACATTCCTCATAATTACAAATAAATAGCATTTGTGTATTTACTTTTGTTTTTGATTTAGCGACTTAAGCACTAATTACATCTAATGATAATTAATCGGCGCAATTTACCAAGTGATTATCTCCCTCATAATTGTACGGCGGAATTTACATGTTTTGCTGTCTCATTCTCAAGTGCACCTTAATTAGGTGTCATTAAATCGGTGCAACTTACACCTGCCCGTGTCTTAGGTAAGAACAGAACCCGCTTGACTTACTAGATGGAAAGTAAGCCAAGCGGGTTCTGTCCTTATCTAAGACACAGACGAGATTCGCAATACACTCGCTGAACGCCTGTTGATCCACCTAACTTCGGGAACACGAAAACGTTGAAATCCGCGAAAAAAAATTTTCAAAGTTTTTTTTTTCTATTGCAATACTTTCTGTTCGTAGGTATAACGTAGTGTATTAAAATTAAAATTATTTCACATCTAGATGTCTATTCACCTCTGTCTGTCATGAAGTTTTAAACGTCTGTTTGACTTACATTGTTTTTGTTTTTACAATGTTGCCTACTTTCGTAATGAACTTTTTTTATAAAAGAGGTTGCACAATTATCCTAAAAAAAATGTTATTGAAATTATTTCATTTACTTTAATTTTCATTTTGTAGGTTGGAAGGTCGTGTGATGTTCCACACCAGATATTTTTTTCTTGCACAGAATTTACATCTCTACACTTATGGATTGTCGATCGAAAATGATGTGAGCTTATCATGATATAATACATTTTCCTGTCGAATCCTTTGCTTTAAAACTTTCTAAAATTTGTCTTTCAAGAAACTTTTAGTAGCAATTTGTACGCCCAAATTGTGATAGCTCTCTTGGTACAAAACTTGTTTATTGCATAAGTAATTTCCTGCTCTTACCTACTGTTGAGCGAAAAATTACAAAAGTTTCCAATATTGAATTGCGTTTTCATTAATTAATCTGTCTATCACAATTTTTAATCTCACACACCCCATAGGGGGAAAATGTAATTAATCAGTAGTTATGTACAGACAAAAATAATCCATGCTTTACAATTATATCAGTAATTACAAAAAAGATATATTTTTTATGTTTATGTACAATCGGAACACTTTACTACATATGTATTGTAGAAATTATTACGTATTCAAATAATCATTTTAACGTTTATTTTATTTATTATGTGCACAATAAGTTATTAAAACTAATGTAATGGCACAGAGTAGGAAATTTACTGTTTTGTAATCATGCTAATAACATCGAGCCAACGTGTTTGATAATACGGCTAATGTTCACGAAATGTTATTAATTAAACTGATTTTGTTGGTGCGTTAAGTGACGCATACGTATCACGTAATATAAGGTTAAAATGCATTTTCGAAAGAGACACTAGTTACGGTTCTAAACAAATTTTTACGAATATATGTGAAGGTG
The DNA here is from genome assembly GCA_036346205.1 of Vesta saturnalis. Lineage (NCBI taxonomy): Eukaryota > Metazoa > Arthropoda > Insecta > Coleoptera > Lampyridae > Vesta > Vesta saturnalis. Next base: position 648,809 of record JARFJB010000246.1, read on the forward strand.
GTGGTGGATGTTGTAAATGTGAATGTTTTTCAATATTTACCACTTTCTCTTCTGATGAGGTTGGGTTTGGGTTAATGGCATGACATTTGGTAGCAATTCCCGTTATTCAGCATAAACCCTTAGGTATTCTAGTTAATGATACATAACCTCCCTAAAAATATTTCAAAGCGAATTTACGGTTTTCAGTTTTCATTTCTGTGATATCTTAATTATAATTTTTTGCTTAATACGCAACCAATACGTATACGATAAACCAAAAATTCAAAATTTTCGCTATACTTCTTTTTTAATAAACTATAAATCGCTCTCATTGCAATTCCGAATTCTATGAGTGTATCGAATTACCTGTATGTTTACATAACTAGTATAAATCCTGCAATTTTTCATCGTTAGAAAGGCATTGGTTTACAATCACAAAATGAGGATCGACCTAAATCAAAATTTATGAACAATATTTTTTGAGATAGCATTAGCTAAGGGTAACTTTAAAAATTATGGCGTAATCATTTATTATATTTAGTAGGTAATTAAAGATAAAATTAATCGACCTGCACAAAAACTGACATTATATGACTGACTTATTTACTTTAGTAAACAAAAGTAGAAAAGACATCTATAACAAACGATTTTCTTTTAGGCAGTCTTAACAAAAACAACCACGAACGGAGTGATATTAACGACCATTTTACCGATTGACATTAAAAAAGCGTAGGTCGCATTTCCGTTTTTTTTTCTTTAAGAAAATGTGTTTCATATCAAATTACCGCTTTTAAAAAGTATTAAAAGTTTGGTTCACGTATATATTTATTTTCTTCCTGTTTGTCCTTTATTCTTTGGTAGGATAATAATGGCTTGTGGTTTTGTATTACACCGCCCTCTTTATATACATTTTTTTTCAATATGTGTTATTTGGCGTGGGAATATTCCATCAATTTCTAACGTCATTTTTTTTGTTTCAGGTTAGTTCCTTTACAAATCAAGACCGGTAAGTGAATTAAGCGAATCAATTTTTTTTATTCCTTAGTGTAATTAAAATTTGAAGTCAATAATAATTTTCAACACACAAGAGTTTGGAAAACTAGGAATTTGTTACTCTTACACACTTTCAAACAATTCAAATTATAAAACACCAAGCAAATAGATTTTGCTACAGCTTCTCATTTAATTGAAATTTTAATTAAACTTCATTTTATTAGGAAATATGCTGTTTAATTATACTTTAATCACTGTATTTCGGTAATTTATTTATAAAAAAAGAGTTCAATATTCTCTCAATTGATTTTGTGTAAATGTTACCGGACAACTGGTTTGTGTAAGGTTTCCCCAAAAGGAATCTATAAAGGAATACTTGTAAGTACAATGTTCCTGTTTGTTTTGTGTGCTTCCCTACTCTCTATTTTCCAGCTGATACTAGCAACAATTCTTTGTAAAGAAGCTTTAAGTAATTAAACTATTCAAACACTAGGAAGTGTATAAATTTTATTACCCATTATTCATTTATGTTGAAAGGACCGTACGTGTACGATGTGACGCGATGAATGGGAAATATTTTACCCTGAATCTTGTATGTGTAATAATAAATGTAAAATGAATCTGCATATTCTACATTATTTATTTGCTTTAAATTCAACTGGAATATGCAGTAAATTTATTTGAGCATTTTTAGGCACGTGGCAATATATCAAAAATTGTAACAAAAAAAGTTATTATTGGCCATTTATAGTCGAATTTCCTATATTGAATGTCTTTTTACTACATATAACAGCCTCAAAGGTTCCTTGATGGTTTATTTTGTTTATTTGTGTTTAAATCGGTACATACTTGAAATTAGGTAATGGCAAAATAACACTATTTTCATTTTCGGTGAGTAAGATACACGGCCACTATAGGCCTCCGAAACTTATTATCAGGTCTTCGCCCCTTATCGGGCCCATGATTGATTGTGACGCCATCTACTGGTGTATTTTTAAAACTAATGAATGTTTTCTGTAATAGAGGTTGATCGTGGTTCCAGCTAGTAGTATATTTTTTAATGTAGATTTAACTGTTATGGCGGGAAATTTGAAATAGTATGGGCCACGCATACTATCCTATAAGACACCGTTAGTACTCTTAAACTTGTCACAGAGTCTTAATCCCACTGCAGTGGCCCCCTTGTTTGTTTCTGGCGCCATTTAGTAGTTATCATTATTTTGTAAAAAGCTAATTGCAGATTTTTGAAATGAGGTCTATTCGTGCTTCCGTTTTAAAAGTATCGGAAGGCGGTAAAACTTAAAATTCCGGGTCTTCGCTTCCTTATCAGGCCCCCCTTGTTTAATATGGCGGGAAAACTAGAAATTCGAAATAGTATTCTAATAAGGGGACCCGCATACTATCTCACAAGACAACTATAGACCTCCGCAACTTGTTCTCAGGTTTTCGTCCCTTTGTCGGACCCCTGATTGTTTGTGACGTGGTTCCATCTAGTGGTATCGAGGATTTGACATAGTATTCTAATAAGGGGGTCCACCTACTATCTCATAAGGCACATTTAGAACTCTTAAACTTGTCATTGCCTTTGATGCTTTAAGGGAAGTCAGGTGTACCTATCTTCACCATGTTATTTTTGTTAAATTTACCTTTTATCAAAAACTATAAATGATAGCCTGTAAACTTTTTTTTCTTAAAGGTAGTATCTTCCACTATAATTTAAGCCGAGGGAATTTGAATTGAACAACAAATAATTTTTTATATCATTTTTAAAAATATATATATTTTTTTAAATATTTATTACACAAAATCTTTATTTATTCAAAAACTAGAAAAAATAACACAAAATTCTTAAGCGGAAAAGGTATATTGATTGGTAAAAAATATAATTTTCGTAAAACGCAGGTTAAAGATACGTTACTACAAGATAAGAGTTGTTATTTATACTTCAGTGCTTCCCAGCTCCATAGGAAGGGTTGTGTGGATCCTCATCCTCTTCATATTTATCTTCTAATCTTCTTTTGACCAGTGTTTTCTTTTGCCGGTATTTTTTCTATGTCTTCTATGGCGTTATCCGAAGTCTGCTTACTAGTTTCATTCTTGCAAAGCAATTTTTACCAGGAGGGATCCCTATTTTCTCAAGTACTTTGCATTTAACAATATGTTCCTCATTGTAGGTGGTCATTGCCTCAAATACACCAAGTTCCAAGGCTGTTTTCCTAACAAATGTCGATTTCGGTGTTCGGGACCATATGACGCTGTTTAGTGATTCACTTGCATTTTCCGTAACTCCATGCAGACACCTACGAAGCCAATCAGGACAGGTCACTGCTGTTGGGAAGTGTGCATGCTCTCTATGGCCATACGTTTTATTATTCGCTTCGGCCTTACGGTATTTGCACCAACTTTCAGGAAAAGGAGGACACAACCCATGGCTTGGCGACTCATACGAGGACAATAGATGGAAATACTTCTACCCATACTGCAGCCTTCATTTGTTTCAGAGTGGCTCCAGCATTTCTTCGGATGGCCAAGCCGTAGTAGTTCTAAATTTCGTTAATTGCAGTGTTTGTCAGCCGACCACGACCTCCCATAGTTTTCCATCATCCAGTTTGTTTTTACCCATCTGTGATTTCAGCTTACGAAGGTGTGAGCCCTCCCGTTTCTGGAACATGGCCCATTTCAATGACAAAGTCTTTCCCATATGGTTTTTTTTTCTACAAAAGTTGAATAGGCGGAACTATCCCCGTCACCGAGATAGTACTTGTATCTGATGTAATTTATTTGGGACTGTTCAAACATGTCGACGATACCGTGAACCTCAATCCCTCCACTTACCCCCAAATAATTGGCATTGCAGTTGGCCTCGTGCTTTCTTTCTAGCATCACTTAGATGTACAGCTCTTTGTAAGAATCCTCACGACAATTACCTTACGTGTAGTTTCACTAATAGCACTTACTATACCATTTTGCGAGGAATGTCCACGACGGTGCCACGATCTATCAAATATTGTTGTTATGTCCCTACTTCCTGTTTCTTCCACAGTCTGTTCAACCGCGTTTTTTATGCACACTGATTTTGTTACTTCAAGTAATATATTAGTGCAATGTCTGAATTCGGGAGGATTTGGTAAATTCATAATGGCATAAAAAAAAGGTACGAGCCGTGGTTATTGACAATGTGAGCGTACTGCTATTTTTGATAGTAAATTTTCAAGCTCTAGTGTTACAATAAGGCCATAACAGTCGTTTGAAGTATATTATTGTAAGACTTATAACAATTTAAATTAGGGCTCAAATTTTGACTCGATGTACTAAACTTACGCTGAGGAGATTCACAGAGTAGTTTGAAGTTGTAGACCTAGGATTACATTCAGCACTTACACAATTTCACTTTGACTGTTATTACCGAATTGTTTTGGATGACCAGTAAAAACTCTTTTGCGTTTTTTAAATATCTTAGAAACACATCTAGGCATTTTGTATTTTCAAATACTGCAGAATACAAAGGTAGCAAACCAAGCTTGAAATTCACAATGTAATGTTTTGATAATGTTGACAAACAGCACGGGAGCACAAAAAATAACATCATCTGTTTCTAAGGTAGATAAGCAGCTCTGTACCAGCTGGTACTAGTTGCCAACACAACAAAACTAAATTATAGCCTAGTAACGCATTCAACTACAGCAAATGAAATCTTTCATCATTCTATGACCAAAACATTTTTTACATGGGGAGTTTATAAATTCATAACTTTAAAACTACTGCTCCAATTCAAACGAATTTTGCAGCAAATTAATACTAAGATTTCAAACCTTAATAAAAAAATAAAAATAAAATTTAATTTTTTTTTCGATTTTTGAAATCCCTTAACAAGTGAATTTATTAAATAACAGTAGATATTATGAAACGCTTCCAGGTCAGTCTGATAATTTATGGCATGCTTATCTTTCTGATTACAGATTACTTCTGTAACCAAACGTTTGTTTAAATTTTTCTCAGTGCCAAAAACAGAAGTATCATCAAAGTTAATATTATGCCCAGTGGTAAGTGAATATTCAGGTAAAGTCGTTTTATTGCGACTAGTACTTAATTTAGTATTCCTAACAGTATATTTATGTTGGTTTAATCGTTGTATTAAATTTTGCTTCGTTTGGCCACAATATGTGACTGTGCAATCATTGAATACGATCAATTACGTTTGCTTCTTGCATTTTATTACTTTGGTCTTTTGTCAAGTTATATAATTTTTTTTAAAGTGTTATTTTTAAAAACTGTTTAATGTTATGATATGCAATAGTCTACATTATCTTTGAGCCAAGATTGGTACGTTGTAACAAACCTTTTTATGTATGTTTACAATTTACGCTCATATTGGCAACTTAAGTGCATTTCGTGTAGCGTTAGTTGCATACCTTATTGGCGTAAAAAAATTTCTTTTGATAAATTATTTCAATACGTCTGTACATCCCTTTCCGCGCTTTGAGTCATTTTCGGTCATTATGCAGGGTTACTTTGAGCGTCCTTCATTCATTGCTTGAACTACGTGTTTAAGTATAAGCCATTTTCGCTTTGTTTAATTTTTTATTTAGAGTGCAACATTTATATGGTGAGTTTTTAAATTTATCATACGGAAATTTGAGACTTACCTTACAGGCAACTCAACTTTAGTTATACTCTTATCACTTATTTTACTTTGGGTTTAATTTTATTTTAACGTTGACTATGCAAGATGATGCAATAGCTTTGCTGCAGCGAAGTGGGATTTCAATTACCAAATTTTATTTTGAATCCCTTCAAAATCAAATCAATTTTGGAGGTTTATAAAGAAATTTCTATATATTTGGAATAACCAGCATATCAATCTGATGTTTATTTCAACTTCCATTAAAATTACGCAATAAAACTTAGTGATGAGTTGGCAGCATCTCCTTACCTGCTGAAGTTCCAGTGACACCCAAAATGTAAAAGAAATTACATCAGGTATTTCATATTGTTAATTCATTCACATTATAGTTTAAGGCAATTAATTAAGAATCACTAACATTAGTTTTCAAGAGGTCATCCAATCAAATTAATTATCGTAATAAAACTCATTGTTGTTTTAAAGGTTATTTGTTCCTTAAAAACAAATTGGCGTCCGAAATTACATTATTTATTTTCAGGTTTGAAGCAACACCTTTTTTTTTATAAAGCGAAAATATCTAAGCAATTCTATTTTTGTTAATAAGCAAAGCAAATGTTATTGAACCTGGACCTATTAATCTACCGACGAGCAAAGTGGCATAAAATCTTCTAGTTATCCATTATTTTCCATAGCTAATTATAGCTCTGGGCTAAAAGTATTAATCAAATGGGTGAATTTTTTATACACCTGTTAAGATTACAACGTATGGTATAGTAACTATGTTAGAACTATCATCAATTATATTTTTATTGTTAAAAACGCCACCAAAATAATATTGTTGCAAGTTAATTTCAGTTTCATCAAGTTTTGTTTGTGTTTAATTTTGCGTATTCTGTGTAAATAGTTTGATTATTGGATAGTTATTTTTGTTTAATATGATTTTGATTTTGTTAATATTTGTAGCGTGGTGAATTTTGAATGACAATTTAATAGCCCTATCCACAAGACCATATATTATTACTATATTACTACTGCTTTCTTATCCTTAATATTTCTTGTAGCATTAAAATTAAAAAATCTCTATCAGACTTTGTGCTTTTTCTAAACCAGTTAGTCGTAATAATACCGTTACTATTTCTAGTTACAGTTACATCAAGAAAGTTTATTTTTGTTTATTTTCTATTTGTAATTTCGGCTTAATATTATTAAATTTGACAGTCGTTTCTTGCTTTCTTCCTTATTTACCGCAAATAATATGTCGGCAGCGTATCTAACATATCGTGAGTAATCATCCTGAGTCTAGCACACTCCGCCGAATTCCCAGAAAATCGACTCCATATTTACATGGTCTAAAACACTGAACGTAACCAAAATGCCGACAGCTATTTCGCCGATTACGCCCATTGTGCACTTTTCATTTGGAACTTTATTAACATTTATAAGTTACCATAAAAATGGGTGACGGCATTTAGTTCTACATCAAGCATCGGCGATATTATCCTGTCGACGTTTTGTTCATTCGGCTCTCTGATTATTGTCGGCGTAATAGTCCAACATTGAAATTCGGCTTAATAGTTGTCGGTGTTTTGGTAATTGTCACGTTCAGACCATTAAAATATAGAGTCGGCGTTTTGGGAATTTGGCGAAATGTCCTGGTTTTTCAAGATTTCCTTTTTAAATATTTGAATTTGTCAAAGTTGAAGAAATTGGTTAACCCATTGCCAAACTCTGGTTTTATTAAAGGAAAGTGTGTGGAATTTATAATTAATTTTATGGCATCCATGAATTCATTTATCGGAATGGTGGTGTGTTGGTTTATTTAATTCCACTGTATTCACGTGTATGATATAGATAGCGTATACTTTTATAAAAGCTATAAAAACACTTATTTTAATTCGATTTTACCGTTATGAACGCACAAAAGAAGCAAAGACAATGGGAGATATCACGAACTTTTTAAATGACGTAGGTTTCTAAAAAAGTAGGAACGCTGTTCTTAGAAATCCGTCGGTTCCCTACTTTTCTGGGGGCATTTCACCCTACCACCCTCAATACCACCCCACCATTCCCAGATCATTCCATTATAAGCCAATAATCTCAGGAAGCTTGTCGGTTTTCATTTGAAGTTCCCTTCAATTTGCCAATTCGATCATTACTTTAACCTGTGCTCGTTTAGAACATTTTGTTAGTTTCTAGATTTTCATCTGTGGAAAGATCTCATTTTTTCTGGATTTAATAGAAAAATTGTTTAAAAGTCAGTTCAATTTGTAAAATTGAAGATACGGGTTTTCAAAACAAAGAATTTTTAATACTCGTCTGGTTAATGATGTTTTATAAAGATGGCAGGAAATAACAAAGTATAGTACAGGGTGTCCCAACGATAGAGTAAAGTAAGTTTATGCTTAACTAGAATTATTTGTGTAAATATTGTATGGACCATGGGGTAGAGGTAAGAAATGTGCATTTTTTTAAAATATTGGAAGTTATACAGGGTGTGCCAGAAAAGCAGGACGTGAAAAAGTATAATTTTTTTAAATAGAACACCCCGTATTTGATTTTAGTTTTTAATTCTACGTGTCCATACAAACATATTTTGTCATACAAAAGATTGGCTGAAAGTTTTTAGTTCTTGAGATATTCGCGTTTAATGATTATTATGGTCATTTTCGTGGGGTTGATGAATGGGCAATTGTTCCGTTATTTCACAATTAAAAAAATTGATATTTCGTGTAAAAATGAGTGATATTATACTAACGTTTAGACCCGAGTAGTATTTCTAATTTTCTCAACAGGGTGTTTGTTATAACCATTCAAATTTGAAAATTCTCAAATTAAAAAAATCAGTTTTTTAATTGCACACCTATATATTTTTATTTCATTTTATTCGGGATTAAAAAATCTATCATTTTTATCAAATATATGCTATATCTATCTTTGATAGTTTTCGAGGAATTTCGATTTTTCTCACTAGCTACGTTACATACGATACTATAACATTATTGTGGATCGTGGTAGCCATGGAAAACAATTGCGACGAAATAAAACAAACCACCTAAGCGAGAATATTAACAGTTTTTATTAATGAGAAACAGTTATTCAATAATTATTCAACATTGCGTCTTAGTAAATGCTCAAATAGACGGCCTTCTTGCTGAATACACATATTGAGCCTTTTTCTCATGTTCTGTCTCACTTCGGATAACATAAGAGGGGTTACTGTGCGACAAGCTTCGCGAATATTTCAAGTTCTTTTTCTTCATTAGCTGCCCTTTTATTAACAACTTTACGTTTGAAGTATTTAACACTACCGCTAGAATCAAATCTATCCATCAAATTTTCCACGCCAACAGTAGTAGGTATTCGACGTTCAGGATATTTCATTTTGTAGATTCGTTGTGCCAATAAAGGGTTTTTTTCAGCCTCGCCCAACACGTATATCATATCAATTAATTCAATTGTCGAATAATCCATAATTGATACAAGAATTGATAACAAGTTAAATGCGAAAACGACAAATTTAATATGTGTTTATTTTGACAAGTAGGAAACCTTTGTATCTTAGTAACGCAATTATTATTTTCCATGGCTACCAAGATCCATGCAATGCAATGTTATCGAAAATAAAGTAGCTAGTGTGAAAAAATCGAAAACTATGAAAGATAGATATAGGATATATTTGACAAAAATGATAGATTTTTTAATCCCGAATAAAATGAAATAAAAATATATAGGGTGTGCAATTAAAAAAAACTGATTTTTTTTAATTTGAGAATTTTCAAATTTGAATGGTTATAACAAACACCCTGTTGAGAAAATTAGAAATACTACTCGGTCTAAACGTTAGTATAATATCACTCATTTTTCACACGAAATATCAATTTTTTTTATTGTGAAATAACGGAACAATTGCCCATTCATCAACCCCACGAAAATGACCATAATAATCTTTAAACGCGAATATCTCAAGAACTAAAAACTTTCAGCCAATCTTTTGTATGACAAAATATGTTTGTATGGACACGTAGAATTAAAACTAAAATCAAATACGGGTGTTCTATTTAAAAAATCATACTTTTTCACGTCCTGCTTTTCTGGCACACCCTGTATAACTTCCAATATTTTAAAAAAATGCACACTTCTTACCTCTACCCCATGGTCCATACAATATTTACACAAATAATTCTAGTTAAGCATAAACTTACTTTACTCTATCGTTGGGACACCCTGTACATACAGCGTGTCAGTCTTTCGAGTGTCTGCATGGAGATTTCGCTTATATTTAGAGATAAATAGTCGGTTAAATTAGGGCACAGTTGCGCATTTTTATGTTGAACAGTATAATCTGAAAGAAAATTAGAGCTGTCATCTTGTAATTATTGCAAAAAAAATAAAAATTTTGGTTTTCGTTTTTATTTTTTTAATCAGAAACCGTTAAAACTAGACGTTTTTAACCAAAACATTGTGAAGGTACTTTTTCACAAGGAATCTAAACCTGTCAGCGTAGTTTCCATGGCACCCTAGACGCAAAAGATACAACATCTAACTTTGTTTTTCTTATGGACGCCATTTTGGATTTTTATGCATTTTATATTTTTCTAAATACATTGATGTATCACACATAATAGTTGTGTCGTACATTTATCCCAAATTGGCCACCCTCCACTTCAAGGCAGAACGTCGCTCGCCTTCATTGATTAGCTATTGCTCTTGAGACATAACTACTCCTGCTATCATATCTAAGAGTGGTAATAATTCTTCCGCGAAATTAAATTTTATTTTTCATTGTCCCCCCACAAATAGTAGTCTAGAAGAGACAGACTGGGCGACCGTGCTGGCCAGTGTACGTCACCGTTATTAGCAATAACTCGATTGGGGAACATTTCTGACAAATATTTCCTGACCCTCCTAGCATTATGCGGCGGCGCGCCATCTTGCTGAAACCAGATTGCATTTAAACGTTGAAGAGCAACATTGTTATACATAAAGTCTGTTAAAAGCATCCTTAAGAAATTGAGGTAATGATCGGAATTTATACATTTTTTTCATAGATGAATGGACCTATTACTGTATCGCCCGAAAAAACAACCCACATATTAAGGCCAAATCCTATTTGAGGTCACCGTTCTTGAAACTGGGTTCTCAACTGACTAATAATGCTCATTGTGCCGATTAAAAGTTCATGCATTAGTGAACTTGCACTTATCAGACCATATGACATTATCAAGGAAATTCTGGATGAAGAACTTGTGTAACGTGGATTGCGTATGCCGATACTTATGTTTTTTTGAGTGATCTCCAAACGAGTTGGCGTGATAAGGCTACCTGAAAAAATTTATACTTAGTATTTAGGTGTTCGTTATAAAAATCATGTGAATTTTCACCGCTTGTTTGATTTTCTGTTCATCTTCATTGGACCTATCGCCATAATTTTGTCTAGGTTTATTAAATGAACCATGTTCACCCAAATTTATATCCATACATTGAAAAAACCTTAAACTAAAATATGTTTCCGCAGTGACTACCGCACATCGATGCGAATCATAATACATTCGCAGCATATCTTTTTTTTCTTCATTACAAAAAGGAATTTTCGCGGCAAGAACAGCATAAACGTGAATTACACACAATAAATGGTGGAACTGCCAAAGTTTTCGTTGAAACAAACGAACGTTGTTATTTTTCCAAAGCAAACCTCTCAAAATTGAAACTTTTGGCGTAAATGTACGGCGAAACTATTATTATGTGTTGTATTCAGAAAAAAATAAAAATGCAAAAATCGAAAATGGTGCCCATAAGACAAAATAAAGCTTTATGTTGTATCTTTTGCGTCTAGGGTGCCATGGAAATTAGGATGACAGATTTTGATTCCTTGTGAAAAAGTGCATTCACAACGTTTTAGTTACAAACGTCTAGTTTTAATGGTTTTTGCTTAAAAAAAAAATAAAAACGAAAACCAACATTTTTTTTTTTGCAATAACAAAAACAAAAGATGGCAGTTCCAATTATCTTTCAGATTATAGTTCAACATAAAAATGCACAACTTTGCCTTAATTTAACCTACTGTTTCTCTCTAAAGAAAAGCGAACACCCGGTATATACTCATCATTAATTCGTAGGTTAATGGAGGTTTGGATTTCATCACACGCACAAATGAAATATAACAATAATTAGGATGATAAATAACAATTTTTTGAACATGGTTTATTACTTATCCACTTCATTGACTATTTTATGGTCAATGTCCACTTCCAAATAAATGCTTCTTTTACTTTTTCGTATTGGTACCGCCTACTTTGCAAAACTATCTTCAAATTTTAATCCAAAACAGTTTCATGATTATATGTACAAAACCTTCCCCACTTATATTTAATTACAATACAATAAACAATTAAATCAATAAGATTTTATTTTTTTCTTTATTAAAGTTATTACAAATACATTAAGAAGTAATATGTGTATATCCCACAATTTTCCCCCATGAAACTATGGTGAACTTTAAATAGTGGCAAAAATTACTCACTTTTTCCGCAAATGTTTCCTTTTCAAGAATAGTAGATATTGCTTCAAAACACTTTTTTTACCCCTGGATTTTTAATGGTGCATTTATTTTCTTTATCTGGCTGTTTAGAGGAACCTTGCATTTGAGCTTTTTTTGTAACTAATTTTTTTTTAATTGTTCCAATTATTTTTGATTGCAGTAGACTAGCGACTTTAAGTCCAATTTTCTTAAAATTGTAGAAAACTTTCATTTATTATATGATAGTACTTTTGACCAAGTATCAAGAATAAATCACGAAGATGCAGGGGTTATGAAGCACACTGTACAGGGTTTGTATGTATATAATTTCCCTAATCAGTTTAATTTCCAATTAAATTAATCCTGACTTATCGAAGTGGAATTCTATTTAATGTGCATCCGTTTCGGTATTCAACTATTTAATCTTAATTTCAACTTTAGATTTACACTACTTAAACTTAAAACTGATTGAATTTCTAAGTTCACTTCAAATTTGTCCTTGATTTACTATTAAACTCTAAATATAGTTTCAACTTTCCTAATACTGTGAGCTTCCGTAGCTTTCATTATCATGCTAATGCAAACTTCTAACCGTATCTTCAGTGAGATTATTAATCAAAGTTTAATTACAATTCAATATTCATCTGCTGTTATTGTAGTATAAATTAACGTTTTTCTTATCTTTATCCTAAGCTCGACGGGAAATTAACTATATTTAACTTGACTTAACAAGAATTTAACCGATATCGTTTATCTAAAATTCAATTCCAAAGCAAAGCATACATCACACGTAAAATTGCTTTATAATTTTTTTTTAATTCAATTTATTATTTTGTAAAAGTATTTTAATTGTTAAAAGTGATGCAGTTCATATAAGTTGATGATAAATTAAGGATTACAGATCAATACGATCCATCAGTAAAATGGATATTCGACACCATCAAATACATAGTGACGTATATTACCGTATAAATAGTAACTTGTAGAGCTAGGGTTTGTATGCAGTTAAAACAACTAAAGCATGCATTTATGCTGTTAAAAATGCTCAAATGTGCACTCAGCATTTACGATGTAGAGCAATTTTCAAAAGAATTTAATTTTTTTCCAACAGGAACACTAGTTTTGTATGTTTATGTTTTATTAAATGCTTGGTTAAATCGACTTATTAGCTCATTTTACAACTTTGGCCAAGATCGGCCATCATGTCTGGATGTCTGTATGTGTATGTATGTTAGTATCCACGATAACTCCAGAACGAAATAACTACGTTACTTAAAATTTTGTATTTAAGCTTGTTTTCATTTGGCTTAGAGCTGATTAGATTTTGTGAGAAATCCAGCCGCGTAGAGGGGGGTTTATTAGGAACAGTTTTTGGTTTTTATCAAATATTTCTAAAATAGCTGCATATTTCAAAGATATAATAAAAATACCTAGATATAGACCCTAAACATATCGATTAATTATATAATACGCAATTTTTGGATATGACACGCAATTTAGCGCCAAAAAATTCCTAAAGTAGAATTTAAGTGTTAATTCAAATAGTTCAATATTTGAATAACGATTAATTTTATAAGAAAAAGTGTAGACGTATTTTTTAAAGAAAATTTAATTTTACATAAATTTTCTTTATAAAGTTTTTTAATGTAAGGCGATGTAAAAATTAACTGAACATGATTGAAAACGCTGAAGCTGTATTATCGATATTTTTATAAAAGCGGGCGGGCGCGTTTGGATTTTTTTTTACATTAACATTTATTTACATGTGTCTATTAATTTGTAACTGACATGAAATTTTAAACGTCATTGTGACATAGATATTGTTTATGTTTTTACAATGTGGCCTGTTTTCGTTATGAACGTATAAAAAAGAGGTTGCATAGTTATCCTAAAAAATTGAAATTAAAATTGTTTCATTTTTCGGACACTCAATGGAAATGGACCATATTTCCTTATTACAAATCGTAAAGAAAAGTATCTCTTTTCTTTATAACAATCATTTCTTTATAAAGAATTATTAATTATTTATTGGAATAAATATTAAACCTTAGAAAAACTTATGCTTATACAATGATTTAACTGTAAATCTGATGGCATCCACTGTTTAACGATGATGGCTGATTAGAAATCCTTTTCGAAGTCACCATTTTATTGTTAATGCTTTCTTCTACATAGTCGTCTGGTCGTGTTTGATCGTCATCCTTTATGATTTTTGAGCCTCCTGATAGACGCTCCACCCTCAGCAAGAAAAGTAATTGACGTTCGACGTAGGCAGTGTCTAGTGTAAGTGTCGTCAGGCGCTTCTGTCAAAAATTGACAGATCATCCTGCGATAGAATTTTTTATTCTTTTGGTTCATATCCCTCACTCTCAACGTACTTTTCCACATGGAATATGTCGTCCACAGCGTGGAAGATTTCAGTCTTTCAGCCTGTAATCAAGTATAAAGATAAAACTTAAAAAAAAATAAATGTACAGTCCCTACTCAAATTATTAGACTCACTTACCAAATTTGGGTTTTTATACAATATAATTGTTTTTAAGGTTATAATTCTGGTGTAAAGGCTGATTAATAAACAGTTGTTATGTTAGAAATTATTTATTTAAAGAAAATATGTTATAGTAAGACTTATAACAAAAAAAAACTTAATATTTAGTTAAACCGCCTCTGGCTTTAACTAGTGCCTCCACCCTCCTTGGCATACTATCTATGCAATTTAGGGCGATTTTTTTTAAGCTCTTATTGTGGTTCCAATGGTAAATTATTCTCTCTATTAGCTGAACCTTGGTAGATATCTTTTCTTTAGCCAGCTCCCTGTTTAAAAATTCCCAAACATTCTCGATTGGGTTCGTATCGGGTGAGTTGCCTTGCCATGGTAGAACTGGAATCTGACGTTCATCTACAAATTTTTTTATTGATTTGGCCATGTGGGAAGGTGCCCCATCATGCATAAACACCTTCCTGTCATTGCAAAACCATTCCTGCAACTGGGGAAGAAGTTTGCTTTCTAAAACTCCCCGATACTGATCTTGTCGCATCGTTCCCTCAACAACATGCAGGCGACCAAGACCTTTGCCACTGATCACCGACCAGATAATGACCAATATGGGATGCTTAACAGTTTTTATAACACAATCGCTGTTAAATTTTTCATCTGGCCTACGCCGGACAAACTGTGACTTGTCATCCAGAATGTGAAAGGTTGACTCATCGCTGAAGCATGTCTGTAATAGGGAAAAAGTATGTAAATAAAAGGAAAAGTTAAGAGGTTTAATTCAACCTACTATGCGCCAGTCATCAATGGTCAAGTGTTTATGGGCATTTATTTGCCCAAGTCAACCTTTTTTTTGAACCATGGCTGGTGTTAATCTTGGCTTCTTAATTGGCCTGCGACATTTGAAACCCAGGTCGTACAGATTTCGCCTCACTGTAGAAATGGATACAGTGCACCCAGATTCCTCAATTTTTTTTTATTGTACTAGGACTTCCTCTTCGACAATCTAGCACAATATTTTTAAGGGTTCTTCTTCCTCTAGCTGCCACCACCTTTTTTCTGCCACACCTTCCTTTCCGATTACCATCGGTAGACTGATTGGCATTCATATTTTGATGGATTCGGCGTACTGAGGACTGTGACACTCCACGCCTTGAGGCAATATCCCTTTGGCTGTATTTCATATTGCTTAACAAAGCTGCAATAGCAGCCTTTTTCTCTTTTGCTAGATCTTTTGACTTACCCATCTAAAAAATAACACCCACATTTCAATAGCTACATTTCAAATTAATATTTCAAGTTATGGCTTTGACACTTGCTTAAAAGTATAAATAAACATTTACTGAAGCTTCACTTATTGCTAAAAATCACTAACCTTAGCAAAATAATGTCTTAAACAAAAAATAATTAACTGTTAAAACACACCTTAAAAACACTTCTAACCTCTGCATCTGTCAAATAGTTAACAATTAATTAAAAATCTATATTATCGACCACTTTATGTTTCTAAATTTTTAATATGTAATTAGGCAATCCTAACACCAACCCTGTCTGCAAGTTTGCCTGCATTTGAACGCGAAAAATTAAGATAAATTTCTCAACGAAGGTAATTTTATGAGTGAGTCTAATAATTTGAGTAGGGACTGTATTCAGGAAAACTAACCTTTCATGAAAAAAAGGAAGCATAACTTCTTCGTTGATATCCCTTACATTTTTTCAGTCCTCCAAGAATTGAAAATATTGTAGGTCTTCTCATATTTATCTCGTGATTTCAAGGGTAATAAAATAGCAACAGCTTCAAGCATTAATGCCGATATATCAGGATGATTTTCATTATTTATTTCCATTTTCATACGATATCGCTTGAGAAAATTGTTGTTTACCTATTTTTGTTTAGTTGCTATGGTGATGGAAACGACAATTTGATTCTCGTACTTGTCATGCATTTTTTAAATAATTTCTTATAACATGTAATCCATTTCCATTTAGTGTCCGAAAAAATGTTATGTATTATTCTTAAGAAAAATTGGTTCTTCTTTACTCATCGCGTTCCTAATCTCAACTGCGCCTCGATTAGAAAGATCGCGATTCGTAAAGACAAACAATACTTTTCTTTACTTATGATACAAATAAGTATTCTTTTAATTTAAGTTTGCATCTAGATGTCTATTAACCTCTGTCTGTCATGAAGTTTGACATAGATTATTGGTTTTTTGCGTTTACAGCGTTGCCTATTTTCGTAATGAACTTCTCATAAAAGAGGTTGCATAATTATCCTAAAATCTCTTTTGATTTCCATTTTGCAGGTTGGAAGGTCGTGTTGTGTTCCACACCAGATAGTTAAATTTTAAATGGTAAACTAGATTGATTGATTCTTTCTAAAACACGTTTAAATTTTCGCTTATAAGCTAACGCTCTTGGCCCCAACACAAATTTTAACAATCAGTCTGCATGGTCAACTAATTTAATACATTCTTAAAAAACTGTATTTTCACAGTATTTTCTGTAACCCATACAAAATGAACTTTTTCGCTAATTTCTTTTAATATATAAATTTTGGCCCTTTTTATACCTGTACAATATAGCTGTTCTCTCGGGGCGCTATTAGCTTTTTATAAATTTATCTCGCTTGTTTTTAGAAATATTCTCCTGATTTTGCACTAATACATAGCTAACATTATTATTTATGTCATGCAGGAACAATTTTTTTTTATTTTCGTCTTCGATGCATTTAATTTAATTAAAACGTAAAATAATAGAAAAATGGATTTCCTTATAAACCCTAATTTCGACTCCTGCACCACATAGGTAGTAATTTTCTGCGTACCTTACTTTTTTTTTACATTTTTTACTTAAAAATCAATGAGAAAAATTAACATTAACTAAACGATAAATCGTGGTTCATCACTGGAAACTCTTGGAGAATTTGAGAATTGTGAAACACGTCATGTGCGGAGCTTTCCAAACACCACAGAGGCATACTTGGAAACCGATTCTTGAAATATCTGTCAAGATGTTGGAGGTGTAGTGCAACTGATTTCGTTTTTTTTTTTACCATACGTACATTTTGGGTATTTTTTCTTTTGGTTTGAAAGTTCTATCAATTTATTTATTTTAGAGGTAATATGTAGGATAGTTAAGCAATTTCAAATTTCCAGTAATATAATATAATAAGTGGTTGAATTTTTGCGATAGTTCTGTGGATTTATTGAAATGCAAATTCGGGTTGCATCTGCAGAGTACGCAAAACGAATGGTATTATCTAGCAACACGATTGATTAAATGTTTCAATAAAATAAAAAGAAATCAGCTACGAGTTATATTTTTTATATCATTTGACAGACAAGATTAATAAGATAGAACAACAGTCACATAAACTGATTGGGTTTTGTTGGGTTCTTCGTCTTATTATTCACCGAGACAAACTTATGTTTTAGAGAAAACTTCATACTTGACAGATGAATGCGATTGGCACATCAATTTTAAATTGTCACAACAACACATTTCATGAAAGCTTCTGATTGGGTTTTTCGACATTGATTTGAATTTTTTAATTAGTGTCCCTCAGTTATCCTATATATTACAATAATCGTGTCATTTAGTTCACGCAGATCGCGAGACAACTGCTTGACGGATTTCGATGATTTTTTTTTTGATATGAAGGTATATTTGCGTAGAAAGAAATAACAGAGCCAGAATTTTATTTGAAGGTTTTAATTTTTTTGAAAAAGTATAGCTGCCGATGCTAATATTGTTGTCCATTTTCATGCGTTATATTATTATCATTAAATTTAATTTTAAACATAAACTTTTGCGGAGGAAAGCTAGTATAAATTACAATAAATGCACAATGTCCACGGATTTACCAGACTTTTTTTATCTTCAAGCTCAATAGTATTGCCATTACTGAGATTAGTAAAGAACTTTATAGGATTCACATTGAATTTAGAAAAAAAAGAGAAGAAAACAATAATACCTCTTATCTGACTTGATTTTTTATGTAAAACGGTTCTTTGTCAACAAATACTTAAATAAACGTGCAAAATCTCAGAAGCGTCAGTAATTTGGTAAACTATCAAAGTAGTTGCCAAAGATAACATTTCGATTGGTATTATAATGGTGTTTCGTTAGTTGTTCAACCATTTGACTGGAGAGTCACTTTGCAACTGAATGCCGTTCCTTTCCAGTGTAAGGAATACCACCCAGTCGCTAATATGTTTTCGAATCGCATGCCCACATCTTCATCTCATATTTATTAGCTTTGGAAGGCATATACTGTCTAAACTAAAAAGACACTTTCCTCGATACGAAGCCTGATGTTCATTTTCGTGATTTTAAGCTCCTGGTAGTTTTTTTATAGTAATTAATATGATTATAGTAATATGATTCAAATTTTCTAGAAAGTGTAAAGTCGTTATAGTCATGATTGAAATGGATTATTAATTAGTTTCAAATACTTCACATACTTTCCTCCGGTATTTCACTGTGAATCCCTTGCCCCCCCCCCCTTTCTCGGTTACGTAACTTTTTTTGTGGAATTTCACGTATTTTCAAAGTTGAAATTTTTTTTTATTTTTGTTGTAACCTAAACTAAAGATTAGTTTAGGAACAACACAATCCCATATCCTCGCCATAATAAAGAAATTACATAGTTAATTATTTTTAACTTAAAGTACGCACGGGATCAATGGACCGCACTTTTCCGGGTAAGGATTAACTGTATTTATTTTAATTTTTAAATTTTGTCAGAAAGCTTTAATATGGCGTCGGATCTAAAGCTGTTTCTTGAAGAACAATATTCGATATAAAAGCAAGAGCATCCTTATAAGGTAACTTTCAAAACACGTATTGTTACTTATCAAGAAATTCCTAAAATGTAAAAGCGATGTTGCCACGTTTATTTTAAGTCAGAATGTTTTTAAATGTATACAAACCAAACAATAAATTAGTTTAAGCTTAAAAAAATAATCAACAAACGATATCAACTACAAAATATAGGTTTGTATGTAAGTTGTATGAAAAATGTATTGATAGCAAAATAGGTTGCCTATCGGCCAGTATACAAGGAAAATCATTAATGACAGGAACGTCTGTTAAAAGGTACACAAATGGGTAATTTTTAAAAGTGTAAAACGCAAATTAAATCGTGTGCAAAAACTTTACAAGTGGTAATTTTACTCAAAATTAAAAGTAAATATATTCCCAAACCAATTTTTTTGGCTTAAAAATGGCATTATGTTTCCCAACTGTGTTTATACCATAGGCCATAGGTACCGTACATTATGTAAGTATATTATTGTATCATTGCGTCTTTATAATTTCAGTTGAACGAAATAGATTACTCTCGCCTGACTTTGACCTCCTAGTACTGCATTTTCTGCTTTTAAATCTCGTTTCTACGAAAGTTGCATAAGTACGCTTTAAGATGTCGGGCATCCGTTAAAGTTTGCGTCGTGTTAATTACTATAGCGCATCCAAACCTCCAAATTCAGTATGGGGCTTATGGAAAAACAGTGCAGTATTGCCAAACTTATTATGCCAATACATTACATACCGTATTACGGTTATAATAACTCTACGGTACGAGAGACACAATTTCTAACCTCAAAATTAATAAAAATATTTGCAGTGCAATACAAATTTAGATAAATCTGCATGTACTTATGAATATACCGAAAAATACTACCCTTAATCTATACAAATTGAATCTTTGAACTGTATTTTTTAGAAAAGCGAAGTAGGGGTAAGTATAATGTAGGGGTAGGTACATTACATGGCAATATGATGGGTTAGATTACCCTGTACATGGGATTGTGAAATAAGCTCTATAAGCAACAGCATGAGCAAATGATAACCTTATCCTTTGCCTACGGAAGGAGTTTGCAGTATATAAACAAAATAACAATTTTATTAAAATTTGATTATAGCTGCATCATTTATTTCCATTGTAATATAATATAGGAAGGAAATAACGAGACTGACGCTGTAAAACATTTTATTTTGATATAATATAGGATGTGTGGCTATCAAATAACGAGACTGACGCAGTAAAACATTTTATTTTGATTTAATAGCCACACCTCGTATTTTAGTAATTTCTTTCTTTTTCAATATAGTTTAATCGCACGAATCGATTTCTAGGTCTTCGGATGATGATTCTGTAACGTTAATTATAAACTCTGCCATATTATCTTGAAAGTTATCAGCTACCCACATCTTACCTTCAACGATCTTTACTTGTCTTATATAATGTTGCCAATTTTCAATCGTCACTTTTTCGTAACCAAATTTTATTAATTCTTCCATGGTTATTCATTTTAATATGATGTTTGACTTATACCCTCACCATTTCTATTGGGTTTAATTCGCAGTGGTAAGGAGGCAAACGAAGAACTTCATGACCTCTTTCTTGTGCCATAACATCAAGTTTATTCTTGTCATATAGATGCCTCACTTGTGCTACAGTAGCCAATAGGTCTCGCTTTAACATGTTATCTTCAGTGAGCATTTCTTTCTTACTAAGCCAATCTACAATTTGTTCTTTTCGCCACGACATTGTTGGAATCTTCTCTACCTTTCTGCTGTGATAAGAATCACTGTCAACAACGATAATTGAATTTGGTGGTATATTTGGAATGAGTTGATTAATAAGCCACTTCTCGTAAGTGTCTGTACCCATTTCATTGTGCACATCGGCTGTTTCTTTTTACAGAGGAAAGTAGGTTTCGCACCAGGAATAAAACCATTATCGCCACCAGCATGGACTAAGCAAATCAGGGTCAAGACCACTTGGTGATTTTAAACCTGTACTGAGCCCTTGAACGAATGCCTGCCGACCACTTTCAATAGTGCTATCACGCCATGCCTTACTAACTATGTGCCCACGATTCATCGGTGTATATAATATATTTACCTAAAAAGTGAACATTGTTAATTATGCGACATTATTTTATTAACTTCTAATTAGAGATCGAATAAAAAGACTAAGTACCTTCTTATCGGAACTTTCCGATGCATCTTAAGTACTTCATCACGTTCAACAAGGATACTCCTGCGTCGCATCTTTTGAAACTCAAAACCCGTTTCTTTTCAGTTATAAATTACAAACTTATCTAATTACTTAATCTATGGCGGATTAATAAACAATCTATCCAACGACGCCGTTTTAATAACTAGCAAAATACTCGCAGCGGGATGAATTTCAGTTCCTATTTCCCAACCTTTAATATTGGTTTTCAAATGCCTTCTAAACATACTTCCGAAATCATGTTTAATTTGGATTTCAAATATCTCTAAGATGCTTTTGCTATGTCTCAAGGAACCCAACAATCCTTCCATTTTCTCCCCATTAGCACTTTCCTGTACTGAACTCATAAATTCCATAATCATCTTCATTTTGGTTGTAAAACCCAACCTGATATTTTACAATATTTTAAACTTTCAACCCTAAAACTACCCCTGAGGGAAGATTAATTTCATAGCTGCCTTTTCCTTGTTTTTTTCCTTCCTCATGATACTCCACACAGTATACTTAGTTCAGCAAACTTAATGTACTTCCTTGTTTATCCCTCCCGTTTCTACCCTGTAAGGGAAGATATCGGGGAAAAGTCAAAACGCGCGTTTCTTTATTTCTTAAGCAACATCTAAATATCATTTTTCATGTTTCTGGGCTTAACAGATTTTAATACATATTCACTTTAAAACTTTAATGACAATCTATTTCTCGATTTTCAGATCTCCAATTGCCCGGTTTTACGAAGAGACATACTTTTTCAACCCGTAATTTGTATCCCTTACGGGTTGAAAAAATCCTCCCTTAGTGTGCGCCTACGTTGTAAGAGGTGCATATTACCCAAATTTGAAGTACCTAGACCTAACGGTCTGATCTAGGCCTTTATTGATGAGCGAGTCCAGTCAGTGAATGAGTGAGCGAGGACAAAGCGTTTTATTAATATAGATTCTTTTAACATCACTATAATAGTACAGCCTTAGCTGGGAATTGCAAATATAATGGTAACTTTATGCAGGGTGAGTCACGACGGACGTCACGGAGTTTTATGAGAAAACTGGATATATTTTTTTATTTTTATTGCAGGGACATTGTGAAGAATATAATTTTTATGATTACGTGTTGTTTACCGATGAGGCAACGTTTCATAATGGCCATGTTAATCATCATAACTACCATTATTATGATACCGAAAATAAGATTTACTACATACAAGAGATCACCAGAATCGATGGAGTATTAATGTGTATGGTGGAACAATTGGCGATGAAGTTCTTGGTACATATTTGTTTGACGGCAAATTCTTAAACTTTTTAAAAAACTACTTTTGGCTACTTTTAGAAAATGTTCCACTTAGATGGCACCCCTGCACATTTTTCACGACGTGTAAGAGATTTTAGACCGAACATTTCGTAACAAATGGATCGGAAGAGGTGGCCCAATTAACTTGCCTCCTAGATCTCCAGACCTTATTCCAATGGATTTGTTTTTTTATGGGGATATATTAAAAATCTAGTGTATGCTACTACTGCAGAAGACCGAATTAAGAATGCATTTGGAAGCGTCATTTCTGATATGTTACAAAATGTAAGATGTTCGCTTGAAATGAGAATCGATCGCACTCTGCATTGAAAAAATTGGCAGTCATTTCGAACATTTGTTATAGTAGTTATGTTAAATTGTTAAGAATAATAATATTATTTAATATATTCGTGATATTGTTTAATATTGTTGAATAACTTTGAAACGTGAAGGTTTAGGTATAGGATACCTGAGTACTTTTTGGAAGATCATTGAATTGGTCACATGACAGATCTAAAATATACAGGGTGTTCCATTTGAGATAAGGAAGATATTATAGTTTGAATATATTAATAATGCAACCATATATTCGTGATATTGTTTAATATTGTTGAATAACTTTGAAACGTGAAGGTTTAGGTATAGGATACCTGAGTACTTTTTGGAAGATCATTGAATAGGTCACATGACAGATCTAAAATATACAGGGTGTTCCATTTGAGATAAGGAAGATATTATAGTTTGAATATATTAATAATACAACCATATATTCGTGATATTGTTTAATATTGTTGAATAACTTTGAAACGTGAAGGTTTAGGTATAGGATACCTGAGTACTTTTTGGAAGATCATTGAATTGGTCACATGACAGATCTAAAATATACAGGGTGTTCCATTTGAGATAAAGAAGATATTATGGTCTGAATGTATTAATAATACAACCGAAAAATCTGAACACACAGTACAGTATTTTTCGCAATTAAATTGTCAAATAAATCATAGAAACAGTCTATTTTCGAGATCCTGAATCAATTTTGACAAAATTAGTTTCGTTTGGTAACACTTAATTTTTTCCAAAACCTTACAATTTAAGAAAAATCAAAATAAATCAAAACGCTCTGTATTTAGGTATAGGAAACCCTAACGAAAGTCTATCTTATATTTCATACTTTATTCAAAAATGCGATAAAATATAGGACATTCTATTTAAAAAAGCACCCTGTATATTTGAAATTATTTTAAAAATGTAGCCTTAATGGACCTACACAATGTCCCTGCAACAAACATAAAAAATATATCCAGTTGTCTCTTAAAACTCCGTGGCGTCCGTCGTGACTCACCCTGCATATTTACTTAACCATTAAATGTGAAGGGGTAAGTAAAGTAAGTCATTGTCAATTCTAAATGAGTTTCATGATGGATTTATTATAAACGCAAAACTGAATTTAAAGTAACTCCGTTTTTGTATGATCTCGCATACCTCTGGGCGGAATAGAAATAACATATCTTTAACACTGGTGTGCGCAATAGATTTTGAATCATTGCGAATTATTAAGGTGAGATAACGCCTATAAGAACTGAGTTTTGCAATTCTTTAGTTTTTAGTGTGACTTTCTTACATCTTTTCTAATTCATTTTGTCTCTTATCAGCTAATTTTGTACAGACTTGCTCATATTGTCAACATTTCTCTTGCCAGTTTGGCGTTTTTGGTAAGTGCCGAAATATTTTTTCCACTTATTAGTTTATTTTATAGATTAATTTTGAACTACTCAAATTTAATTAGATTTTGGTATTTTATTCTTCAAAAAACATTTCTAAATTGTTGTCGAGGTATACCGTTGGGTATGAATGTACACCATTGAAATATCACTAAATCATAGAATGTAATAATCTTAAGGAAATGTGTTAACTAGTTGATACAGACTTGAAAAGATAGAGATAGTATAAATATGGAGCAAATGATGTAGTTAGCGAGCCTGAAGACAAAAATTATAATTATCTGCAGTAAACATAAATAATTTCATTTTATTTATGATTATAACTCTACCTTAAGGAAAAATGGTAATATAAATGGTTGTTTGAAAAGTTCTAGATAGTACATCTAGATTATTTGTTACACCACAAGACATAATAATAATAGTCATAAACGATAAAACTCTATCGAACTTATTATACCGGTTCATGAAACACTCTACGAAATATGTAAACCGTAATCTTAGTCAAATCTGCAAAAGAAATGAACGTTACTCTTAACCGTAAAATATATTTTTTTGTGTATCTTATATTGAAAAGAGAAAAATCGATTGTAAGATATCCTGAAAGGGTCTGTAACTAAAACGCCTGTAATAGTAATAATAGTAAAGTGGTTTGTAGAATGTGGAGATTGCTCGTAACAAAATAAATTTCTCTCACTAAGTCCTTATTATTTTTGAAACTAATTGAGTACCTATAATCTACTGCTTCACTGTTGCTGTATTGAGTTTACCTTTTATCTTAACGAGAGATTTTTTTCAAGTATGTTCTTTATATTCTTAATATAATATTTAAGATGTTGATGTACGGAAAAGTGCAAATTCGTAATAAAATGGAGCAAGTTTTCTTACGTACTCGATATTCTGGAGCATTTTTAGAATAAATTTTTTTTTTATTTATTACTTATAAATTTAATAACCCTGGTTCATTATTTAAAATAAATGTGAATATCTGGTTATTTTTTATAAACTTTTCTAATATTAAAAGTATAAAAAAGTATAAAAGTTTTACTCGTATGAAAACAATAAACTTAACAGTGCAATTGTATCAATTGTGTAACTGTCATTCAGCAGAACCAATCAATAAACATTTTAGTATTATAGCAGGTTGTTAAATTTTAACTGGTTATAAAAAATGCTGAATAGCCGAGTAGCCAATCCACGTCCATTAAAAAATTTAAAAACCGCTCTGATTTTTTTAAGTAATGTATAGTTTACGTCGTCTTGTAAAATTGGACCTATTTTGTAAATACTCAAAGCACTGCTTTATTTAATGTTCATTTCCCATTAACTGAAAATCGAAGTGATGAGTAATCGGTTTGAATTGTGGGTAAATAATCCATTTTACTTAAACTAGTCAAAATGTGACATGTGGTATAATTATTGTATAATTAATTGCCTGTTATTAGTAGGTACTTATAAAAATGTAGTTCCTAATTTGTGAACATCAGCGTTTGTTAGCGTTCGTGTGAAAACTTTCAACACTTTTTCAATAAACATTCGCCTTATACGAGGGTCACTAGTTATATTTGGAGCCTAACAGTGAAAAAACAGTAATTTGTCATTGAAAATTGCTTTATTGTGTTTTTCGAAATGTTCTCTTTTATGATCAATACACTTTTGCATTCGTTCGAACCATTTGTCATTGCATTTTTTCCAATCTTCTTGAGACGCCTCCAAAACATGGTTTTTTAACGCATCAACGGTTTCTTCCGCCGACGAAAATCTTTGTCCACGCAATTTGTTCTTGACATTTGGGAACAACAAGAAGTCATTGGGTGCTAAATCAGAACTGTACGGCGGATGACCCATCAATTTGATTTTTTGTGTGTTCAAATAATCGGTTGTTAAACGAGATGTGTGAGAGCTCGCATTGTCGTGATCAAGAACGATCCGACGGCGCTTGTTTGTTTTCCGCATTTCCTCTAAAGGCACAGTTGCCAATGACCAGCTTTTCCGAAAAAATGGGCGACCATTTATTTCGATGTGCTTCGAGCGCAAACAACTTTTGTTGGATTTGGTTCATCTTGAAACACCCACACAGTTGACTGTTGTTTACTTACGTTTCAGCTCGTATGTATATACCCATGATTCGTCACCTGTTCCAATCTTAGATACGTCTTTTGAAGCACCGCAATTGCATTTCTTGAGCATTTGTGCGCACGAATCAACGCAATCATCTTTTGAGATTTCGTCAAATGGTGTGGGATTCAACGAGAACAAACTTTTTTCATGGCTAAATGATGATGCAATGTTTTATATATGCTGGTGAAATTAATGCCTAGGGTTCCCTCAATTTCACAGTATGTCGCATAGCGATCTTGCATTATTAGTTTTTGCACACCATCAATGTTTTCTTGAATAACAACTGATTTAAGACGACCTTGGCGAACTTCGTCTGTGGGCGAAAGGCGGCCACGATTAAAATCGTTATACCAGCGTTTCACAGTGGCAAAGATTGGAACTTCATCGCCAAATGTGCAACTAAGTTGATCGATGCACTCTTGGCTTGATCATCCACGTCGAAAATCGTAATAAAACTTTCTTTCTTTCTTTCTTTACTGTCACGCAATCTTCAAATAACCGTGAACAATACAAATAAGGCTATTGACAAAAAGTTAGAAGTATGTTATTGTCAACAAGGTCAGACGTTTCTATGGAATCGTAAAACGGCGCCTAACTGCAATCAGTGTTGCCAAGGCTCAAAATATAAATAGTGGCCCTCGTACTTTCGGACTGCAATTTTAGTTTCCAATGATCTAATTTCTTATTCCTTCTAATTACAGCATGATAACAAATGTATTCCTTCCATTGTTTGGAGTCCACACACTTGGGTACGTTCTCCTCTTTGGACACTTGCTGCATACGATTTCGCGATTTAAATAAATCGAAAATAGAATAGAATGGCACCACACCATTCTATTCTATTTTCGATTTATGTAAATCGCGATTTTGATCATCATGAATTTACTTGCTTACTTTTCTGCAACCACCTTTTGTGACTCGTTACCTGATTATATACGTTTGTACGAATAATTATCCAGTTATTATAATAGTCGGTAAAATAGATGTTTGAAAAACGCATTAATGCTTATATTCGTGAAATTATGCATTATGTATTCAGATTTTCTGACCTGAACGTTGAACTAAGCGGAACACCCTACGTTATAAGCGTTTTAAATTGAGGTTACCTCCGGTAAAAAGGAAAACAACGCGGTAAGTCACGTTTACCGCGGCATGGAAAACATCCACTAGAAGCATAAGGTAGTGACACTCTAATTATTTTACTTATTACATTCCAGCCTACATATACATATGCAGGTGTAAGGTTATGCAATCGACTTTTTTCACTATCGCTAAATCGACTTTAAGCGTTTGGTCAAGTTCGCCAAGATCGGCCATGATGTCTATGTGTATGTGTGTGTGGATGTGTATTTAGATGTATGTTAGTATCCTCGATAATTCCAGAACGAAATCGCCTACATACTTAAAATGTTGTATTTAAGCTTGTTTTCGTGTCGATTGGATCTGATTAGATTTTGGGAGAAATTAGAGCGGTGTCGAGGGGGGTTTAGTAGGAGCTATTTTTTATATTTATCAGATATTTCTGAAACAGCTGCATATTTCAAAAAAGTTAAAATACCAATATATATAGACCTTAATCATAAAGATTAATTATGTTCGATGCTGTTTTTTTGATAGGACGCGTAATTTAACCTAAGGTAGAATTTAAGTTTTTTTTTTTAATTTTTTTCAATATCTGAATAATGATTAATTTTATATGAAAATATTAGACATATTATCTGTATTATCGATATTTATATAGACATAGATGATGGGTTTTGTTTTTACAATGTTGCCTATTTTCGTAATAAACTTATTATAAAAGAGGCTGCATAATTATCCTAAGAAAATTGATATTAAAATTATTACATTTCTTTTAATTTCCATTCTGTAGTTTGGAAGGTCGGTTGTGTTCCACACCAGATATTTTTTACAATCACACAAAATTGTATATTACATGCATCACTAAAAGGGAAGCATTAGTTTACACAAACGCATATGTAATAGAGAAAGGCTTTAAAGTGATTTCAATCATGTTCGTGAAAATAGGTGATTAATATTAGCATATATTAACTATTATAATTAACGTCTTTCTGGCGCTTTTGGAGGTCTTTAACTATCGTAATTGGTTTTATGCCATATCCAAGTACATATATGAAAAGAACTTCGACCGAAGGTAATAATGAAATTAGTTTGTTATTGTGAACTAAAATTTGAAAAGGAGTGATTCTCTTTTTTTACTAACTGAAAATGTAAATGAGAATAATGTAAAAAAGATTATGAAAACGCCCGGAAAGTTTTTAAACGAACGTTGTCAAGAGCTGATTTGTAACGTGTATCAGTGTTTTAAGCCGAGAGAAAGTTAATTTTGGACCGTTGCGTAGTATTGAAGCAATTCTATGAAGAGCAGCGGAGGCTTTAAAGATCAGTCCGCAAACAAGGTAATTGAGAGCAAGAAACGGAACCTTCCATTACCGAAAACTGTCGAGAACCCCCCTCAGAAGATTAAAACAGGCGATATATATATGGAATACGAGATAGTTTAGTTGAAGTATGCTGAGAAGTTAGTTACATTAGAAACACTCAGAAAAATATTAAAAGACAAGGAATTGCTAGTAGCATTTCAACCGGGATGATACGATTTGGCGGCGTGGCCGTTTTGGCGCGCGCTGTTTTAGCGCAAGCCAATTTGCAGAATTTCAGATCACTGCATACTGTCAAAAATCATAATCTGTATTTACAAGAATTATATTAAATTACAATTATATTTTATATTTCAATCATGCGGGGGTCAAAGTTTTGATTATGTACTAGTACAATTTGATTATTATTATTATTATTATTATTATAGAGTTTGTCACAAAAATGTTTAGCGGACTAATTGAGATCCGGGTACATGTACAAATACATTTTTTTTAACATTAATATTTTAAAATCTCTTTAAGATATTTTTACAAAGTTTAACAAATTTTTTACAAACATTGATATTTAAAATTTCCAAAACACTATATTTTCACATATAGACCTGTAGTAGAAGTAGTAGTAAAAGAAGCAGTAAAAATAAACAGTAGAAGCTTTTTTGTGAAACCCTGTGTTCAAAGAAAATTCCTAGTTCTTTAATTTTACTTAGTTAATTCCCGCTGATTCTGAAACAGTTTGTAATTTTTCGCACATAACACCATCAATTTTTAAGTAACTCAGATTACGCTCTCTGGTTATAAATTTCAATTCACTATAATGTTTAGATCTAAAATACCAGTCTGCAAAAATACCAAGATTGAGAAACCTTTTCCGAAGAATTCGGAAATACTTGTCTTTTTGTAATAAGAAGCTTAAATACTAAAGTCATAATACATTTTATATTATCTGAATCTTTGTAATAAGATAAGAAGATTAAATACGACCTGACCATTTCCGCCATAAAGTTTATTCTATTGGACCCGTGAATGCGAATTTTAGTAATGTGGGAATAGTTCTAACGTTAATTTCCTACCTACCTGCCTCGGTTGGAATTAAACTGTGTCCAGTGAAATCGTCAGTGTATACATAGGCACCAAAAATATAATTCATTACAACACATCTATACCATAATACAATTTTTATAGGCGAGTATTAGGTATTTGAGCGAAATGCTGTTATGAAGCTCACGAGAATTGTCCCATTCGCTTGCTAATGCACGGTCATGGGTCAAACTTCTCACTCGCGTATGTATAATGATGCATTTCTCTCACTTATAATATAATATACCATTATCTTCTGTGTTAAAAATGCGAGTAATGCGCCAAATCGGACTGCCAAAACGATACGCGCCGAATGCGCCTGCGCCGAACTGCCTGCGCCAAATCGGCTCGCGCCTAAATGGTCACCCTAAAATGTCCGCGCCAAAACGACCGCCCCTAAACGTCTTAGACCGCATATCCACCTATTATAAGTAAAATATTGAATAGCATTGGTTTCAAAATCAAAAAAATTGTAATGGCGAGCGCTGTGTGAAAAAGCAAATTTGTACATTCGTAAGGGTTCAATTTAAAAGAATATACATGTGCATAATATCGCCTCGTCATTACCGGTACCAACTGTATTCCTAGATGAAGCGTGTATGTTTACTAAAGGATCACAAAAAAGTTTTGGCACGACAATATTCTAAAAAGTGTAAAAAATTCGAGTTCTTTTTCATTTGGTGAAATGTTTATACTCGTAACCTTGCACGCCGTATAAAAATGGTTTTATTGAGAATAGCAGCTCAATATTCGCCAGAAACCCAAAATCGTGCCATTATCATCACAACATAGACACGACAATGTAATGTAATTAGAGAATATGGGCACTTCATTCTTGAATTACCGCTATATCACTGTCAATTCAATGCAATTGAAAATATTTGCAGCATTTTCAAGTCCTATCATCAATATTTGAGTGCTATTTCTGTATTTTTAAGTATTTTATAACTGTGGTCTCATATTAGTTAATTTAGTTGATTTTGCCTATGGTACCTGGTTTTACCGCTGTGCATTTAGGTTCTTCTTTTTGGTTACTCTTTCCCTGCTTCAGCGACATATATATTTTTCTTTTTTCAGGTCCTTTTGTTTCGAGTATATTGTTCCAGCTCTATCGCACAAGCATCTTGATACGCCACATTTTTGTGGTGGAGGAGTAGGAGTAGCGTAGGTTGTTTTACATTTAATAAATAGTTATATTACTTTTTTTTTTAATGTTAGTTGTTCGTAGTTTTAAGTGTTTGTACATATTTATTTTTTAAATAATGTTCTTAATTGGTTTATTATTGAAATATACTACCTAGCTATAGTAAAAAAATAAATTATTTAGACTTTCTAATGTTATCACTAGTGTTTCCTTCACTAAATCAAAATGTAAATCCTCAAGAATTTATAAGGAATTAAATATATCTACTAATTCTAATCTTGTTACATTATTGAAACCACATTAAATCTTTTCTGTACTGATCACATATTTCCAGTTACATAAAATATTTTCGCATAGTTAAGGTATTATCGAATTATTGCAAATAAAGGAAGAATCGTTATTATTTTTTCCAAAATATAAGTTTACAATAAGAGACTAATTTCATAATTACCCTAATTGCTTTGTATGGCGGTCCATGTAAATTTCATATATGTACTCTTTTATAATAGAAAACTAATTACTATAGATAAGGATATCCATTATACGATCATTATAATTCTTAATTATATATTTTCACACATGATTGAAATCACATTAAAGCTTTTTTCTATTAATCACTATTACATACAAAAGCTTTACTTTTAATGATGCATGTAATGTGCAATTATGTTTACAAGGAAAAAGTAAAAGGTACTACCTTACGCTTTTAAGTTGACGTTTTCCATGCCGCGTCAAACATGCCTTGCCGTAATGCGCTCTCTTTGGCTTAGAAGGTACCTTAATTTAAAACGCCTACAACGTAGAGCGCTTTTCTTACTTCACTGCTCCCAAACAGAAAAACTGAATACACTATTACCGTTTAACCCAAATGCCATGTGTTAGATCGACAAAGATATTTAACCTTACGAGTAGTTAAGTTTCAGAAACTCATTAATTTTACCCTCTACATCTGTGAACTGTTTGCGCAGGTATACCAGGTCCGAATTTGTTTACACTGCTACCAAAATTCCAGCTTCAATGCATGTCTCCCTCTGATTGTCAAAGAACCGCCTAGTACTACTTAGAATTTTTACTCGCACCGGTACTAAAGAACGTTTTGGAAAACCATGATTGTTGTTCTATAATAAACCCACCTTTATTTAAAATTGAATGTTAGATACGAACATACTATATAATAGGTACCTATCGTTGCATGTGTGCTCGCTCTCCCATCATAAACTCACATTTACGTCAATTCCCGATTAAATACGAATACGGTATTACAAATTATCAAGCTATTATCTCATAGAGCCATTTCATTCAATCCCTAATCCTGACATTAATCTGTACCTAACACATCCATCACCTCACTAACATTTCTAATTAATTTTTCATATATTAATTACCACCCCCGAAATACCATGCTGCATATACGGCCGTTCTTGTAATATCTTCGCATATACATCCTTTTTATTTTCGTACAATTATAAACGTTCTTTCACCCTTCTGGTATATTATTTAATGAAACTAACTTTAATTCCAAATTAGTTGAAGAGAGTAACTAATTCCATCTTATGACCAACAAGGGAACTATCCGTCACACAACGACACGGTTTTGCAGCTTTTTAGGTTGCTGCCATTATTCAGAATTGTGAATAAATAAATGTATGTTATTGCCTTGTATAATTGTGATTACAGAGCCCACGCCCTTCTGAACTCCTGAACAATGCAATGTATGAGATCAATTGGTCTAGTATGTAAATAACAAGAAATGTTCTGTTGTAACTTAACATAAAAATAAATGATAATTATTATTAGTGTATTTAATAAGATATAGCGGAATTACTTGCTTCCTGAACTTTCATTATACAAGCTCTTCAGCTCATTAAGCGTAAGGGACAGTGCCGGTTTTATTATGTGTATAAATATCTTTAATATAAAAATGACCTTAAAAATGTTCAAATACATATTTTTTTGAAGCTAAAATCCGGCAGAAAACTTTTAATTGGAAGGCTTTAACCCACCACAGTGCGGAGAGTATAACCTATCAGCTAGCGAAAAAGTGAGAGCACCTGGCTGTGTGGTCAGAAGGATTGTTATTTGCACTAGATCAGTGTGAACGATACTAAATAGTAAATTTTAATTGGTAAATAAAAAAAAAATATTATTCATTTAATCACAACAGAACTCAATAATTACTAATATAACTGGTGCTGAGTCTGTTACTACGAATAAAAATTATTAATATTCATTAATGAGCAAATTATTTAAAGGAAGATCAACTAACACAATTTTAGGTCCCTTGAAAACAGCCATAAATCATAAATGGTTAAATGTGAAGGCAAATATTTACAAGACGCGCTAGGGTAGGAAAAAAAATATGTATACCGTTGCATGCGTAATATAGTAGCTATAATACACCGAACTCGGTGTGCAACCATATGTATAGTAAATGTTAATCAAAAAGGTCAATCTTCGCCAAGTATATATATATATATATATATATATATATATATATATATATATATCTTGGGGTATCAAATTTCACTTAATACAAAAACGTCCTGAACAACAGTCATGGCCGGTTGAAAGTTGGAAAAAAAGTCTGAGGATTTTGCAAAAAAAGTAACGTCTCGTAACTATTTCTTTTACTATTCCTTTAAATCGACTTTATTATTTGCTGCATTTTATTAATAGTAAGGGAAGATTGAGTTTTTATGCTTTTATACAGTTGGCAATTCAGAGGTAGTTGTTTTTAATTTTACTAAATTCACAGTTTCAAATTAGGCTCATGCCTTTAATGAACGTGATAGTTGTTTTCCCTTAATTCAAAAAAATGTTTAACATAGGTTAAGGTGAGGCAAGTCGGAGAGGTTAAGGAAAAAAACATTCTAAAAAGAAACTGCAAATATATTTTTTTAAAAAAACAAGCGTAATAAAATAACAGATCATTGGTTAGTTTTTCATGTACAAACCGTAAACGAAATAATGACACATCAAGGAAAAAGTTGCTGCGTTTTCGTCATTTTGCCCCAATAATGGGGTAAGATTATGAACACATTGGAGCAAGACGACATTTAAAAACAACTTGCTTCTCATAACTCCTGCAGACTTCATGCCGCCAACCTTCGCGCACGTTACACTTTATCCAATCTTCAACTGGATGGTTCAATATATTGTTCTTGGCAGCTTGGGCATATTTCCTTTTTAGATTTTTTGATGCCTTTTCAATAGATTTTTTTAGTCTCATTAAATACGTTTTTTCTCTTTTTTCGCATTTTCTTTTCTTGGCCTCATTTTTACTATTTTTTTCTGAGGCTTTTATCTTCTCTCTGTTGATTTTCAGAACGGAGCGATTAATTTTAGGCAAAGGTCTAAACTTAATAAATTTAATTTGCTGATTTAATTTACATGAATTTTACAGATCGGATATACTTGCAACAGCCAAATCTCCTTGAATTCCATATTCCGGTTTGTTGTCTTGTCTTTTTTGATCATTAGTTAGAGGTCCAGAATTGCAAGGCAATTTTTTTATGCTAATGAGAGGTTCGGTCGTCACTAGACACTTCACTTTTAGCAGTAATATGTCTACAGTAACTAGGCGAACCTGATGCAAAATCTGCCTCACTAAATATGTCTGGATCATATTGTTCAACGCCACGTCTAGCCAAGCTTTTAACTGCGATACCTATACACTGCTACTTTTAAATAAGTTTTTCCGCACAGCTGCTCAACGCCTTTATCTGTAATAGTTTTACCTGGATTATTTAGCAAATAATTATCACAGCCTGGCTATCTAATGTTTTAAGGGGACAAAAAAATCCGAAGTCCAACGGGTGCAATCCGTGCGTTTGGGGAGGATGCTAACCAATCATAATTATTCCATTCTGTCTGTACAAGTTGATTGCGTCTAAAGTATGAGATGAAACAATTAATAATATTGGCGTGTTTTTGGAAGGAGAGGTGTATTTAATAAAATGACGAAGACATTGGACAAAAACACGTGTTCATCTATCGATTTTGTTGAGCTATACCTTCAGGAATTAGGGGCATTTCCATGTAAAAGCTCAGGACGCATTTTTACTCTAGAAAAAATAAGAAAGGGTGGAACGTACGAACCTTGTGCGTTCATGGCACAAACTACAGTTATGTTTCGGCCACGCTCTCTACAAACCACATTTGCCCTCTTTTGCATCCATTTGGTAATATTTTCGGCTGTTTACTTGGAATGATGGATAAACCTGATGTTTGAATTTAAGATCACGAATGAAATAAAAAGACCTCATCACTTCAAGTTGATCAAATTCAATTAGACGTCCTATTGATGTCGATTCAGGGGTTTTTAAGCTAATTTTGTGTCTCTTCATGAAGGAAATTAACCAGTCTTTACCAGCCTACTTAAGAGTTTTGTTGAACTGGTGTGAAATGTTGTTTCTTTCGTTGATATAACTACTAAGTTCCCTTTCTTGTTGTTCTGTGAAAGTATCTACCGCCGCTTTTGGGTAACATTTTGTTTTCCCTGCTGTTTTTAACATATCTACGCAGTGTTGGTTCAGGTACTTTAAATTACCCTACCGAATGTTCATTTTCGATAGCATACATGGCAACAATTAAACTATCTTCTGACCAAGACCGTCGATTAGTTTTTCACTTATAATTGGGCACCATCTGTAAAAAAAAATGTTTAGAATCACATGGGGTAATTCGTCAATATGTTCCCTGGGCAAGATGATGAATTCGTCATCATGCCCCGTCAACTTGCCCCTTCGAGAATTTATAACAAAAGCCTTGTAAATAAAACAAAAAATAAAAATAAAAGTGATTTGTGCTATGAACATTGTTTTAAGCTATAACAAGGTACCGAGTATGCATTACAGGTACCGATATATTACAGATTTTTGATGTAGATTTTCGTTAAAATTAAATTCGTCATCGTGCCCCGTACGTTAACTTGCCCCATCTTACCCTACTCAATTTCCATTGATACTTTTTTATTTACTTTTCTAACCTCACTGAAACTTCACTCAAAGTCATATCGTTATTTATTTTATTGTACCTTTGGTATGTGCAGTATGGCCCTTATAGACTTGCTAAATATCTTCTAAAAACGACTACTTTTCTACCGTAATTATGACGGAGTTTGTAATTTTCATCAGGTACCATTCAGCGAAATATCAGAATTGTATGGATTTTGGTGTTACGCGCAACTGAAGCACTACAGCATCATTCTATAACGTAATACGAAAGACCGACTACTGACAATCATGATCGGCATATCTCCAGCCAAAACTACCTTCTTAACCCTTTTTCGCCAAAATTGTGAATATATTCAGGTAACCTTAAAGCTAGGTGCCTGTAACCTGTAGTTCCTAGATAGCTCTTCTGGTACTATTGCGTTCGGTGTTTTTTAATTTTACGTGGGTGTATTTTGTTTGTTAGTGCTATTGAAGTTATGAAGTTTGAAATCCATGACTCCAAATGGACCGACTCACTTTGGTTTCTTTGGGCACTCGTGAAAAGGTGTTTACTCTCTGAAAATTAATGAAATCTAATTTCCAGGTGACACGAGTGAGTGGCTAACGATGAAGAAAAAGGGCGACCAATCAGATCTGGAAGGATTTAGCAATTTTGAGTATGATGATAATATTGAAAATCGGTCAGTTTTATAGATGATGTAGAAACACCACTACCTGCACTGAACGTCCAATTTGAGCATGATACAAAACAAGTTATTCATGTTTTTGATTCCGAGTACTTGAGTACTTTAGAAATAGACAGCGAGCAATGGCGATTACATTTCCGCAAATGGCCCAGACTACATTGCGCCTTTGCGATGGCGAAAAACGTATTTGAAACCTGTTATTTCAGAGTGCAATCCAATACTTACAAATAACTTCAAGGCTTTATCATATTTCGAGTTGTTTTTTGATGACAATTTGATTCAGCATATTACTGACCAAACAAATCTTTATTCGTTGCAAAAGACTAGCTAGTATCGCTACAACATTCACCGAAATTTCTCGATTTCTTGGCTAAATATCGTATGTATGGGGCACAAGAAACTCGCTATGCGCTCATTGCTGATGTCATGTCAAGAAACAGATTTGACAAGCTCAGGAACTGTATACACATGAATTATAATTTAAATATTTTAGATCGTAATCATGCAAATTATGACAAACTTTTCAAAATACGCCCAATAATTGATACTTAGAAACGAAATTTTTCAAGAATTGAAAATAAATGCCAATCAGTAGACGAAATAATTGTACCATTCAAGGGGAAGAGCTCTCTCAAGCAATACGTAAAGAATAACCCACATAAATGGGGAATCAAAGTTTTTGCAAGAGCAGGTGTTAGCGGTACAGTGTATAAGATTTATAGAGGCAAGGGAACAGTCCATGAAACTAAGCTTGGAATCCCAAAGAATTTAAATTATAACATTCATATGGACAATTGGTTCACATCATATTCCCTAATATGTGATCTCAAATCAGTGACCATTTTAGCGGCAGGAACTATAAGGCTTTCCAGACTGCAAAACTGCTAAATGAAAAGTGATGCAGGTTCTTTTGATTATCTCACAGATGAGAATGAACACACACTAGCAGTGAAATGGTATGACAACAAATCAGTTCACGTCGTTTCATCTTATGCTGATATACATCCCATAAATAAAGTACAGAGATGGTCTCCATCTCAAAAGAAATATATTGCTGTGCCACACCCGAATATAGTGAAGGTTTATATTAAAAATATGGGAAGTGCAGATTGAAATGTGTTGGTGTCTTTATACCGTACCAAACTAGGAGTCATAGGGAACTATTTGTGAATCGTTTACCACCTTATAGACATTTCCATCGCTTTTAGATCGCAGAGATTTACAAATAACTGGAATGAGTAGGTTCAAACGACTTTGTTACGTTCAAAGCGAAAATTGCTCATGATTTGCTTCAATAAAATTCCAAGCCAAGGCAGGGCAAGATAGGGGAAGGCCGTCTTTAGTACAACTTTAGGAAGAACCACCACAAAAACGACCGGTTATCTCAAGACATGTAGATGATGTCAGATTAGATGGATTTCACCACTGGCCAGAGCAAACACAACCTAAACATGGGTGCAAGCAATATATCAAGTCTTACACAAGAACTTCTTGCAAAAAATGTAGAATGCCTTTGTGCCTTTCGAAAGAAAAAAATTGTTTTGTGAAATTTCACCTGAAATCATTCTTTACCAGAGTTAGTTTTCTTGAAAAATGTTACGATATGTTGATGGTTTTAATTCACTTTCTATAAATCCTTCAGAATTTTCACTATTCATTTTCTTTTCTACCGACAATAAATGCCCACTTGCCCACTGACGCCAAATGGAATCATATTTTTCTCAAAAAAAAAAAATAATTAAAAAAAGTATGAGTAGTACATTATCCTATCCATGTAATATAGAAACAGAAAAATAGTTAAAAAAATTTTCTTATTTTTTTGAAAAAAATTGGGCTGGAAAGGGTTAACCAATTCAAGTGTTAATACGAAACGAAACAAACCTGGTTTAAAATGTATCTAAGTACGCGCCAAAAAACCTCGCGTAGAGTTAAAAATCTGATACTTAACGTTACTTTCATATAAGCTTAATATTAGGGGTTTTGAGAATTCATCGTCTTGTTTTCCAGCAAACGATATGTATTTTAGTACCTTCATCAAAGTATACCATGGAACGCCGCAATGTGTATACTTTATAAACTAATTTAAAACAAAATTGCAATACCAATTTCGTCATTGTTCAAAACTGTTTTAAATAATTTTTTGAGCCCTGAAATAATAGTTCAAAATTATTTTTTCTGCAATCGGCAATGTATAAAAACTATTAAAACTATCATAAGAAATGGGAACGTTAAATTAATTACGTCATCGGTAACTGGAAATGTTGATTCGTAATAGTATATTGAGTATCAAGAACATTAAGGGACGTTTACTGGTCGACGGCCATGTTTGGAGGGTGAGCGATAGCTTTTTTTTCTACTAAATAAACGAAAAGTCAAAAGTGACGTTTTAAATAGAAATGTCCAAATTTTTTGTTCTTATTGTTGTGAAATATAGGTAGTATGTGTACTTTTACGTTGGTAAGTAAAAGACGTCGCTAAGTAAAATACTTACCCACGAGTTGGGCGTCGCAACCAGTAAACGTATCCTACTGTCTTGGAAACAGATATGATAAATAAACGAAAAAGCTCAATCGTGCAAAAACAATCATTATCTTCCAAACTACGTTGTAAGCAATCTGCACAATACAAATATTAAACATGATTTAATACGTCACTTGGACACAAAAATAAGCGCGTTGTATCTTTTTACACATTACAGATGTATTATACATATTCCTCAACTTTGACCTCTACCTTGGTGTAAGACTACGAATATCCAGTCTAGTAAGTTGATGTTCATATTGTTATATGTGTGGACAGTTAGATGGTCAATTTTTAGGTGGGCAACATATTTTTCTCTCAACATACGGATTTATTTCATGGGGGTTGACTGTAGAGGGCGTTTCGAAACTGCCAGTGTATAATATTACTTGTAGATGTTCCGTTGGTTCTGTAGTACTGGGCTTAGTGTTATGTACAGACCGAATTTTATATTGTCACTGATTCAAATTATTTGTCAACTTGGACCTCTACCATGATGTAAGACTACGAATATCCAGTCTAGTAATTTAATGTCCATATTGTCATGTATGTGGCCAATTAGATGGTCAATTTTTCGGTCGGTATCGTATTTTCTCTTAACATACAGATTTAGTTCATGGGAGTTGACTGTAGAGGGTGTTTCGAAAATGTCTGTATAATATTAGTTATAGATGTTTCGTTGGTTGTGTAGTACTGGGTTTAGTATTATGTGCAGACCGAATTTTATATTGGCGCTGTTTCAAATTATTACCCTACTTGGTTCTCTACCATGATGTAAGACTACGAATATCCAGTCTAGTAAATTGATCTCCATATTGTCTTGTGTGTGGACAGTTAGATGGTAAATATTTAGGTGTGCTTCATAGTTTCTCTTAACATACGGATTTAGTTTATTGGAGTGACTGTAGAGGGCGTTTCGAAGATGGCGGTGTATAATATTAGTTGTAGATGTTCCATTGGTTCTGTAGTACTAGGCTTAGTATTATGTGTAGACCGAATTTTATGTTGTCGGTGTTTCAAATTATTCCCCTACTTGGCCATCTACCTGATGTAAGGCTGCGAATATCCGTCTAATAAATTGATCTCCATATTGTCGTGTGTGTGGACAGTTAGATGGTAAATATTTGGGTGGGCATAATATTTTCTTAACGTACGTATTTAGTTCATTGGAGTTGACTGTAGAGGGCGTTTTGCAGATGCCGTTGTATAATATTAGTTGTAGATATTCCGCGTTGGTTCTCTAGTACTGGGTTTAGTGTTATGCGCAGACCGAATTTTATATTGTCGCTGTTTCAATTTATTCCCTTACTTGATGGAAAACTACGAATATCTAGGTCTAGTAAATTGATCTCCATTGCAGTAATAAAGTAAAAACTCAAATGGGTTTTAACGCTAAAGCGTGAGGTTTACTAAATTGTTATAACGTGTTTAATTACTGCATAAGAAGAAAAATAATACTCCGACCTGCGGTTTTCAAATCTTTAAGCTATAGTGTTGTAACAGCCGAACTTTTGTATGTTCTGCAATAGTACTTGATATTTACATCCCTTCCTTTTTTTTTTCAGTAGTTGGTGTTAGATGTACGTATAATCTTTTTTAGATTCATTTGCTTCCATGATTTTTTTGTATACATTTATGTGATTTATTTAATGGCTAGAATTTGGAATAATAAAATCCAAAAGCCTAAATAACCATGTGTAGGCAAAATCGAAATGTAGAATCAAATTTTATACCTAAAAAAATTATTTTGTTACAATAATACATGCGTGTTTGGATGGTCAATAAAAAGCATTCTGTATATATGTAAATGTAAAATATACATAAAGGAATTTAAACAAAGTAAGATAGTAATTTTCCAATTTCAATTCCAATGTTCTATTCAACTGGAAATAGTAAAATTCTTGTAACCTTCATGTTGTTGTAAATGTATGTTCGTAAGATATTATTTTCCATTTTATAAAATTATAGTTCTCAATTGAAAGTCTACCCTTTTACCCTTATTATTTCATAACAATTATGTTTGAATGGGAAAATCGTTCAACGTATAACATTTATACGCTTCAACAGCCCTTGTAGCTATCGACCTCATAAATATGAAATGTTATTTCTGTTCAAAGGTATAAGTTTTGTAAACATTTATATTAATATTATAAAAATATTCAATCAATATCCTTGGTAAGTAATGGAGGAGTAGAGTATATATGAAGTGAATTGGTCGCTACAGCTGTAAAATACTTTAGTTTCAAACCTGACAGAAGTAGTACTACTGCGATTAATGTTGTCAAATCCGGAATGAAAATTACAACTGTGTTTATGTTTAGGTAATTTTCCTTAAAGGGAATTTCATATTTATTTCGTGGAATTGTTTAAACTTTTATTTGATTCGTGGTTCTTGTATAAATACTATTGCGCTTGTAGTTTTGCCCTTCTATTATAGATGAGATAACGCGGAATGTTTTGACTTTTGGTTGTGAGCGTATGAATAAAAAATTTGTCGAATGTTGGGATGTGTGTATTTGTCTAATTTCGATTTTTCTAGAACAAATTTCAGTTAACCAGTTTTTTCACAGCGTCACTTACTCGCGATTCCAATGTTTCACCTCCACATAGCCAAACAAAACTGTATTTTATTCAAGAATTTTGTCAAGTGTAGATTTACAAACGTCATTA
Organism: Vesta saturnalis; assembly: GCA_036346205.1. Taxonomy (NCBI): domain Eukaryota; kingdom Metazoa; phylum Arthropoda; class Insecta; order Coleoptera; family Lampyridae; genus Vesta; species Vesta saturnalis. The sequence continues at coordinate 691,020 of JARFJB010000246.1, forward strand.
GATACATACTGAATCACATTAGGAATTTTTAGTGAATTGTCTACGTAATAATGTATTAAATTGAATAATAATCATTAAATATCGTAAAATATCATAGTGTAACAATTATATTTCATCAGTATCGTAATACTTGGTGTATATGTGTTGGGAATCTATGATTTTGGCTGAAGGAACATGGAAATCTGAAGCAGCCCACCCTCCCCCTTGGGGAGGAAATCAAACACGTGCCCTTTCTTCTTCCTAACCTACCCGCAAGTAATGCCGCGAAAGTAATGAGCGACTGCGTTAGAAACTACAGTATCCATTTCTTAGCTTACCCATTCATCCGCACATCTATCTGCATTTAAAACAATTAGAAGGGATTAGTTTAACAGCTCAAGTCGCGGCTACCAGTTTCTAGTTTTGGGAAATCTGCGTAAAGATGGAATTCGAGGCAATTTTAATGGCATCTGGGCCTATTTCTGTAAACCCCGGTACCGAACAACAATTGACTGAGGTTTATCATGCCACGTTTGTCCACTCATTAAGTCCTCTACGCGGGCGAAAATATTAGTAAACAGTCAATAATTCCAACTCATTGCAGCAATGAGAGAGGACACAGTACTGTCTGACGCGGTGCACTTTTTGTTTTAACAGATTTTAACTTAATAAGCGTGCTTGCGAGATGACGTATTGGCAATTAAATTTCTACCGTATTACCACCCTTTGATATCCAGATTCAATTAATCACCAGAACTTAACGGGTTAAGATACGCAGTTTAAACTCAAGACGATAGCGATTATGTATAGATATCCCGCTTTGCTAATTAACACCAGAACGATGTGATTTATTTATCAATGCGTTTATTTACACAAAAAAAAAGAAAAGGACAAATCCGAGTTTTTAGTTTTTACTAAAACGGAATCGATAATATATTTATAGCACGGTTTAAAATTATGGTTTTTAACACAACCATAATAGAACGGTACAACTCAATCGAACCTCCAACTTCAACTAACTGTTTACTCTATAATCCATCCTGGTTTTTAAAACTTATAAAAGAAATAGTACGTGGGAATATTTTCATATTTATTATTAAAAGAAATATTAATTTTTAAAATATTCAGCAAACCCTGTGTGTTCCGATGTTCCGAATTTCAAAGTAACAAACAAAACTGTCTATGATTCTTATGTAATTAGTTACTAACCGGCGACGTTTTTACCCAAATTCCGTGTGTATAGCAATGTTCAACGATTCGTCACGGTCTTTCGGTAAACGCAGTTTCGCGAGAACACCTGTTTTTTACCCTAACATATGTTTTTTTTCTTTTTAACCCTTGATTACATGCATTCAAATATTAGTTTGATAAAATCCATCAAATAAAACATCCCGAAAAACATTATCAAACTACTACTTATTACATCAGTAATGGCTAATGAGCTACAACGTTGGATGTAAATCAGCCTATTATTTTTTATGGCATTTTTTGAGACAAAAATGACGGTAGGCGCAAATGGGCCAGGCGCATCTGTTGTAACGGTATAAACGGATGGTAGAACGGGATTACAGATAAAACTGGCCTTTTTGCCCCGACTAGCCAGCGTATGGGTATGGGTATGATGTTGATGAATTTTGCACATCCAGAATAGTAAATCGTACGTAAGTCAAAATAGGGGATGAAGTCGTAATCGGTTCGGTTTTTTGGCGCCAGAATGTTTGGTAGTCAAAATAAGGGATGTCGTGCCAAAATTACGAGTACATAGCGTGTCTAAACATACAAAAAACATACGCTTACCTATCCGCAATCAATCCCAGGTGTACTGGACAGCAACTCAGCAAACCACCTGAAATAGGGCTTCAAAATAGCACTACACGCTTGACAAACAAAAGCGTGATAAACACTCAATAAAGTTACGTTACTACACCTCAGTGTAAATAATAAGGCGTTATCTAATAACCAAAACAAAACAAAAAAAAACAAGCTATGGAATGCACTCTAAATGAATTAATACTCAACTAAAAATCAAATAAAACACTAAATATCATTAACGCTATTACTCAATAAAAAAAAAAACTGTAACTTCGTTACGTTAAAACAAACTCAAACTACCGGTAAACTTGCAATTTGGAAAAAAACTTTTATGTAACACAAAAGGGTTTTCACAGAATTAAAACAATTTATAAAACCTAACAAAGCTATAATAAAATTAAAAAAAAATAAGATAAATATAAACATACGATAATGCGTATAAACAAACAAAAAATACTAAGGCTTAAAGGCGACAGAATGTCTGGCCAGGGTTCTGCGTAACGCCGTTCTAGATGGCTTAATCTATAGATATATTTCGTGGATTATTTACCCACACTACTATAGGGTCTATTGCCCTTTACTACTAAAATAAAAATAAAAAAATAGTGTGAAGGCGGAGCGTCAGAATTATGATTAATTTCAATAACTAAATTAAAACAACAACTTAAATTAAAAGATACACGACTCCGCTTTCAAACCTTCGTTAACAACAAAAATAATTCGAGGTATACACACACAAGAAATCTTGAAAATATTAAAAAAAAAACACAATATTATATTACCTTAATGTCTAGATTAACACCTCTCCTGTGTTACAACAATTGAAAACGAACCAGGTGATCGGTTACTGCTATGACGGAAATGGAATCTCCCTGCTCTGACAAATGATGAATGAAAATGTTGACTATTGTTGTTTTATACACAAACAATTCCTTGATTGAATCGCGGTAAAATGTTACTGCATTAATTAAAAACTTCTTTTAAAATAAATAATTTGTGCGCTCAACTTGCTTGTTAACTTTTATCTTTCAAATAGTTTTATTCACATTAACAATCCAAAAGGTTAATAACTTTATTTAAATAACTATAATTTTAATATACAGCGAAAGTGTCTTTATGTTCCAACACGCTTTGTACGGCAAAGTGGCACTTCAAGAACGTTAATGTTAAAAAAAAAAATCCGCAAAAGCGATATAAACCAAAGAGGTCACTGAAGCACTAATATAACACGACGATGATCTCTAGGTACTTAATTACGTAAAATCGAAATCGGCACTAGGTATAATCCTTTGGTGATTGAACATTTTTACTTAAATCCCTTCACAGGTTTTCTTCAGAAGTAGCTAAACTACCCTTACTACACAAAAGTTCGTTCGTTAAACACCAAAAGGTCCAATATATCAACGTTCTAAACCACCCCTTAAAGCGTAACAACAAGCGTCACCGTACTACTACTCGAGAGCGCGATCAGTTTCAGAATCATGCAAATTATATCCAAAAATCCATCTTGGATTTCTGAATCCTACCACTCAAAAAAAACTCATTTAATTTAGTTCCACCAATTAAAAAACGGAAGGAGAAGATAAGTTACCCCCAACACATAAACTTCGTTTCCAATCGTAAGGCCTCGATAGTTTTCAAAATTTTAAACGTCAGCAAAATAGACGTGAAAAATATCCCTATATTTTCGTTAAAGTACAAACAATAAGTCCCACATTCTATCTCTATGACTTAAAACCAACATACCCAATATTAATCTGAACCATTATAATTAAGCGACTTTATGTCGCCAGCATGACATCATATTTAAATCTACGTTCTTTCTCTTTCTCTAAGTTACTTAATTTTACAAAACTTTCCATTAAATTTTACGGAAATCAAACGAAATAAACCTTATTTACACTTATATACAACTATTTACAAATAATACGTTACTCAACATTCAATAAACGTGGAATAATAAGGAAAACAATCTAAATTACGGAATAATAATTCACAAACAAAAAAAAACTTAAGCTCGCCACACACCATCCCTAAAGGTCGCAACACACGTTAAACAAATTTAATCATAAAACTCAACTTGACAACAAAATTTTGATGGTAAATCGCTAGAAAATCGTGATCCTATCACACTGTGCCTATATCAAACAATACAGGATCTGAAGTTAAATTTCTCTTAAGCGGGAATTCAATCTACTCTGTTCGTAGCATCACTTCAAAGGTACCTTCCACGTTCTTGCAATCTGAACAGAGAATCAAGTTCAAAAATCCGATGCGCCTGATGCGGTGCAGACACGTGCTCGTAGTCTAGCGACAATAGCTCATTCCTTTTTCCCTGATAACCAATAGTGTATTCGAGAACTGCTGTCTACGAAAACCGTCTGATTAAGAATCTTAGACAAATACATATAAATAACAACTTTAATAAAAATAGTGTTCACATTGGATATTTTTTGCTATTTTCACTAATCAACTCTCCAAGTCATCGCTAAATATAAATCCATAAGGTACAATGGTATATACGAATAGCCTCAAATAACACCAAAATTCAGTATAATACAATAGAGATTGAATGTATTTTCTTATTGTAGCTTTCCGCGGTTTTTCTGTAGGTTTTCAAATTTAATAGGTTTTAAATGAAAGAAATTTATGTTTGGTCTACATTAAAATTATATTTCATGAAGCCTGGAAGTAGGATTCATTACTGATTTCCGTATAAACAACCGAAAAACTGCTTTAAATTCGTAATTGAAACGAAATTGATCGATTTTCTACGTATTCCGTTTTGAAAGGCTCATATTTTTTTAGAAGCGTATGCGAGCATTGTTCACAGAAAATTTCCGTAATTTTAACACACTCTTAATGGAGTATTTTATTTCATGGAAATTGAAAGTCGAAAACTCGAGTTTTTGTTCAAATTGAAATTTGTGAAATTAAGTTGGGAAATGCTGAATTTCTTTTAATAAATATTACATTATGTAGGTCTGTTAACTAATTTCAAAAGAAATATATTAAGCACAGGGCATACGATTGAAGTGTCCTTTTTATCTTTATTACATTAGAAATTTTCTATGTTGCTTCTTTTATTCCGTAACTTTTCAAGGAAAAAAGCTTTTTTATCTACAATTTAATACGCTATTCTTAAACTTCGTTTTTTATTAAAGAATAATATCTATTGGCACTTAGACATACCTATCGTGTAAACAGAAACTTATTTCAAAACCAAAACCTTCATTTGATAAAGGAAATCGAATTATCGATTAAATTTTTGTCTTACAAAACACTCGTGCCTTTCGTATTTGCTTTTTAACAAAATTGCGCAGTTTAATTTTTTTGAGAGTGGTGAAAAATCATCAACCACTTGTGTACGTCTTACTAACCCAGCCATAATTATAACAGGGCAATCTAAATAATAACTGTGTGGGGTCTCTCATTAATCCGTTATTTGTTTAGTATGGTTTACTTGCCCTAAAATTAGGCTTTAATTCCTTTTTACATTCTGTTACAGAACAACGTTTAGAAATTGAAGTTACTACGTTCACGTTTTACTTCATCTACCTACTTTTAACCAACAAAAATTAATTAAAATAATTTTTAGTTGTTAAATTAAGGTCTGGTCTTGCAGATTTAATATACTATACATTAAAACGGTGGGTTAACAAAAATTAGTTTGCTTTATGAAATTTCACCCCTCGAATATACTTAGCTTAATGTAAAAATAATTAGATCTTACTGTAGGAAAAGTTTTAAGTGCTGGGGGTTGACACTTATCTTCAAGAGTTTCTTGCTCTTTTTGTTTTCATTATAACAATGCTACATAATGAGAATATCACTCTTGGAAGTTTACTGTCGCGCTAAAAATTATTGCGTTGGTGTAATATATTATATTAATGGTGTTTAATGTGTAAATAGATAATGGAGAAAAAAAACTTTTTCCTAACGTTTCAACTGTATCGTAACTTTTTCTTAATGTGAGTTTATGACATGATAAGACACAAAGTTTTATGCAGGTCAGATTACTGTTACTGTTCCCAAATTAGTGAAACGTCTGCTTTATTTTGAAAGGAAAAGTTCAAGTTGTCTAAAATAAAATGTCTGATGATGTAATAAACGTCACCTTCGTGATATGCAGCTGTGATCTTACATATAATACTCTTTTATACCGAATTTATTAATAAATCATTAATCGGAATGAAAATAGTTTAATTTCAACAAAACATATAAAAATAGGTGTAAATTGTAACAATGAAAAATTACTATATACAGGGTGGCGAAATAGAGCGATAAAGGTCAATATCTCCTGTACCTTCAAAGATAGCGAAAATAAATTTTCAGGAGTTATTAAGGGTTAAGAGATTCATCTTCTAAAATTATTTTCGGGTGCTCCAAAAAGTCGGAGCGGTAAAAATTTTATATTTTTTAAATGGGACACACTGTATATTTTTACATATTTTAATTCACCGGAAAATTCTGTATTTAGCATCGAAATTTGTGTAGCATATTTTTGCAACGTTGCTAATTAATTAATCCTTTAATTTGTAAAAAAAAACATGGGGTAATGAAATTTGTAATATTTTTTAACGTATAATAACTGGAAACAAAACGGAAAGGGAAAGAGGAATGATGACAGAAGTCCCCTAAGATAACACAGATTTATTTTTTTTCTACAAGTTGTTTTATATGGTCATGCCAACATTGCGAACTTTAAACCTAATTTTCGAAAGTTTCTTAAATGGAACATCCTGTATTTTGTTACTTGGGGTTGTAGGGAATTTAATCCTTTTTAACTTTTGTAAAGATCTTCCTATGCCTATCTTTGCTAAGTTTGGTGGTATTTCAATTTTTATTTAAACTCTAGCAAAAAACTGAATGTTTTTCACCATTTTCGTTTTTCTAGTCACCTATGACATAAAATAAAAACAAAACATTATCATATGAAAATGTAAACTTTCACCATTAACACTCATAATAAAATACTTTTTCTTTTTTGGGATTTTTTAATGGTGTACTTTAAATTATACAATCTAAACGTTTTGATAACATTTACAGTTATCTTCGTCAGTAGTAATGTTTGTGAAAAATTGTTAAAGATATAGTAAACAATTTTGTCAAATTTTTTTTTTTTTTACTACATTTTTAACAATTTTTAACAAACATTACTACTGACGAAGATAACTGTAAGTGTTATCGAAACGTTTAGATTGTATAATTTAAAGTACACCATTAAAAAATCCCAAAAAAGATAAGTAAAAATATTATCAGTTTAAATAAAACGTCAATTTGGTATTTTTTGTATTATATTAACAAGTGTGTGACAATTAAAGTGATTTAGTGTGTCGTTGCTTCAAAAATTATTAAAAATGAATTTTTGAAATGCCGAATTGGTGGATATGGTGTTTGTACTAGGAGCTAGCGACAAAATCTGCTTGTTAGTGACGGGGATATATAACGAGAGATATCCGAACCTACGACAACCGAATAGAAGGGCGTTTGAGAAGGTAATGGATCGATTTCAAACAATTGCAAGTGTAACTTATCAGAAAAAATGAAAGAACATAAACGTGTTTTAACCGTAGAAAATCAATTAAATGTGCTTTTAACAGTAACTGAAAATCCACACATTGACCGAAGAGATATTTCTAATCAATTAGATATAGACGGTCATCGATTCAGAATGTATTGACAGTAAACAAAATGCATTCTTACCATGTTCACTTATTGCAAGAATTAAATGAAGAAGACTTTCAGAGGCGAATGAATTTTTGTGCATGGGTCCAGCAGAAATTGAGAGAACAACCAAATTTTGCTCGTTTAATATTCTTTTGTGATGAAGCAACATTTCACAGACATGGAAACGCGAATAATCATAATTTTCATTATTATGCTACAAGCAATTCCCATTTCATAAGAACCCCCATTCACCAAACAGTGGTCTTTAAATGTTTGGGGAGGGGTTGTAGGAGACCATGTTATTGGACCGTATTTTATTGAGGAAAGAGTAACTGGGCAAGTATATTTGAATTTCGTACAATATAATATACCGCGATTAATGGTTCAGATACCAAATGAAGTTCGAGAACGTGGTTTTTTCATGATGGAGCCCCTATGCATTATATAGGGCCTATGAATAACTTTTTTAATGAAACATATGGGCAGCAGTGGACTGGAAGATGAGCACCAGTACCATGGCCGGCTAGATCACCAGATCTAACACAAATGGATTTCAGTATATGGGGATTTATAAAAGATCAGGTATATAAAATACCCCCGACTACGATAGATGATATGAAAATTCGTATTACGAACTGTTTTAAAACTGTTACTCGGGAAATGTGTAGAAACATGAGAAAGTTAAAGGGGGCCACTTTGAACAAATAATTATGTAATAATTTACTTTAGGAATTGTCCACAAGCTTGAATGGCTAAAATATAGGATCATCATTAAAAAAAGTCATCAAGTTGGGTTGTTGGTATGTTGAAAGAAGACAGATTCATCGAAAAAAGTTTGTGTATTCTTATTTCATTTGAACTTGAGCTTTGACAGAACTAAAATGTAACATGACAGCCAACAACTTGATGACGTTTTCTAATGAACACCCCATGCTTTGTGGCATGTCTTCCACTATGGATACATTGTTTTCATGTTTATATTGATAGAAATTAATAAATAAAGTGCCACACTGACGTTTTATTTAAAATGATAATATTTTGTTTTTATTTTATGTCATAGGTGACTAGAAAAACGACAATGGTGAAAAACATTCAGTTTTTTGCTAGAGTTTAAATAAAAATTAAAATACCACCAAAGTTAGTAAAGATAGGCATAGGAAGACCTTTAAAAAAGTTAAAGAGGATTAAATTCCCTACTAATCAAATACAGGGTGTTCAATTTAAAAAAACTTTCGAAAATTAGGTTTAAAGTTCGCATTGTTGGCATGACCATATAAAACCCTGCAGAAAAAGATTGATCTGTGTTATCTTAGGGGCCTTCTGTCATCATTCCTCTTTTCGTTTCCGTTTTTTTTTCAGTTATTATAAGTTAAAAAATATTACAAATGTCATTCACATGTGTTTTTTCACAAATTTAAGGAATGTTTCAATTTAATTGACAACCTTGCAAAAATATGCTATACAAATTTGAATGCTAAATACAGAATTTTATGGTGAATTAAAATATGTAAAAATATTCAGTGTCCCATTAAAAAAAATATAAAATTTTTACCGCTTCGCCTTTTTGGAATACCCGGTATATACTCGAAAATAATTTTAGATGAATCTCTTAAGCCTTAATAACTCCTGAAAATTTTTTTTTCGCTATCTTTGATGGTACAGGAGATATTGACCTTTGTCGCACTATTTGGTCACCTTGTATGTTCGTAATTAGAAATACTTACTAAATACAAAAATTTGTATGTCGTAAGACATGAAAAGTGAACAAATATATTTTAATAAAAATGGCGAAGAAAATTACTCATAATTATTTAAATGCTTTGCCCTTTTTTTTTAAAGAACCATGCCAATTTTTTGACGAAAACATTTTTTTCCAAAAAACAATGTGTGATACCTATTGAAAAACTGATTTCGGCTCAATATATCACAATGGCAGCACATTGCAGCAAAACTTTACAATATTTGTTATATTCAAAATCGATAATAGTCACGCTAAGTTCCACCACATATAAAACAAGTATTTACTGAAGTTGTTCCTCAAATAAATTCTACTTCAAGTTTACAGTACCAATTCAAACTTTTTCTAAGCATAGTATTGCAGCTGGCAATTTGATCGATAACATTTATGAAGCTTTTATTTACGGTAGTCTAAAATAGGCTTTCTAATCTCTTTTGCTCGTTTATGTGATCAATTAACAGAACAAGGACGTCACGTTTGTCCTATCACTTCATAACTCAAGTACCTTTAGATCTTTCCAGATCATATACTTCAATCAATCAATCATTATATGTGGTATATTTTTCAGGTGACTCCTCACGCGAGTTGGCCTCTCCAGCCATTTGATTACGTTTTTTGTTGGATTATACAATCCTAATTATAATGCATGTGTACAATATGTTATATTTAATATGAGCAAAAGAACATAATTAATTGATTTACGTTGCGTTAATTAGAATCTTTAAATTACTTCTAGGATAATTCATCTTGGGCGGGGTGGGTGGAATGGTGTTTCCTCAGAAACAGGTGAGCTGGTCCCTCGGAGCACCAATACGGCTCCGGATCCTGGACATCGGTATGGCTGCTTGTGGGTATTGCTGTTAAGCTACATACTTATTTCAGACATCGCCGTTCCGGAAGTCCGAAATTGGCAAACATCTCCTTATCGTGTGTGAGGATTACTCCCCACAGGTCAAACGCAGTTTGTTCCTTAGCTAGAGTCGCTGCCACTTTTCAGATGCCACGTAGGACCTTCGCCAAATCTAAGCCTCCTAGGAAGCCGAGAATGGCGTCGAATCTTAAAGCGGGTGAAACGGACGGTCTTTTTCTCGTCTGAGTCTCGTAACACTTTCGATACCTCAGTCTTCACGCTACCGCTTGCCATAGCTTTGGCGTAACTAACTCGGACTTGGACTTAAGGGGGTGTTGCTGTCGGTAGTACCCTTTTCGGCCGCTGTGGAGGTGATATGTCAGTTGCCTTCCGCTGCGGAAAACTTCAGGCAACCCCTGAAGTTGTCCGGAAGATCAACACCGCAGTTCACGCAATTTGTTCGGTCGCTGCGGGGATTAGTGCATTCGCTAGAGTGGTGATGTCCTGCGCATTTGGCAGAGTTCCGCCGCTTTACAGCAACGTTGTGCGTGACGGAATCCCTGGCACCGGTGACACTGTCCGATCCCGGATTTTCGCCTCAAGTCTTCGATTGAAACACCAAGGCGAATCACGTATTCCACCTGACGAATCTCTTAATGTTCTCTTCGGATGGTAGTTGGACCAGCAAAAACGGGATCGGCTGTCCTTGTTTCTTCATTCTGAAACAAGCGGTGATATTATGCCTCACTCTCGTAGCTCCATGCAAACGTCGCTCTCGTATATTTCTACAGGTACTCCTCGTGGAACCACCTTGAACGAACGTTCACTCTTTGACTGATAAATATGGTACGGTGTACCATACCTATCCATATATCACATTAGTCTGTCACGGTCTTGGCAGTGACTGGAAGTATCTTGAATCCCTCGGCGATTGCCTTCGCACGCTTGAAGTCGTTGCCTGGACGATCTACTTCACGGGAGAAAGTGATCCTGCTCTCCCTCTCACGAAGGATAACCGGAGGCAATCTCTCCCTGGCAGCTTTTTCTACGTCTGGGCGGTCCATGGCAAGGGCCTAGAACGCGTTGACTACCGTTGACTGCGGGCGTGGTCAGGCGGTCCATCGATGACTTCTGCGGCTTCTTCCTCTGTAGTCGAAATCCGGCGGACCGTGACGCCGACTTTTGTTGCTTCGTCGATCGGTGACACTCCTGGTGGCGGTGTAGCAGCAATCTCTATTTTTCTTTTTGTTTGCTTCTTGCTCATCTTAAGGTTGCCCTAAATGAAGACAGGAACCCACTGGGCGGACTCTTCTAATGACTGAAATATGTCACTTCGAAAAGTGTACACGTGTCGTCGCTGTGACGGTGGGTCTATACTCGGCATCGTGAAAACGACGCTGGTGAAGGAATGAAATGGAAAATACCCTGCATCGTGGAAACGACGTTATTACTTTCAAATGTAAGCGCAAACGGTAGACTGTAGATGCTTACTGCTCTCATTGCACACAGTGAATGTCGTCAACTTTCAGTGTTTTGCTGGTCATCACTCTAGGATTCCTTTTTCTATTGGACATTAAGACCCTTAAAAAGCGCGTTTGTCTCATAAAATATTGGCCAATTCTAGACTGGTGTAAAAGTTGTCAGTTACAGCTGTCAAACCACATTCTAGTAGTATTTTCAGCTAAATTGTAACTACCTTGGTAGAACCAGAAATATTTCATCACGCTTTTTTTTCTGAGTATATTTTATGTTCCACGTATATCACTTAACCACAGTAGAGTTTAAATAGATAAAATGTTTTGCTCTTAAAACTATTTTTTTTTCAAACGTCACATAAGTGACGACTTATGTGTCTTCATTCCAGGTAAAAGTGCCACTTTATCGGATTAAGCAGATAAAATAGCAACTTTTGCCTACTTTATGTGCCTAATCACATAAAATACAAACATCCAACATTTTAGCGAAATCGTTTATTAATATTCATTGTAAAGGTACAATCCTCGGACAAATCAACTTGTACTGGGTTCACTTTCCGATTGGAGTGTATTATTAAGCTAAGGAATTTTACTAGGAATATCCCTTTATTTTATTTTGTACGGATTCTTCTATGTAACCCTTAGCAACGGAACTAAAAGGCCACGCTCGGTGATGTTTTAAAGCGGTAGGATCTCCTCCTTGGTCTACAAGCAACGTCGCTGAGGTTCTTAAATAATGGCCCGTATACTCCTTCGAGTTGGGTACATAAAAAAATGTTGTGACCTCTTTTGCTGCATTGCCCACCTTATGTATGCCCATCACCATTCTATAACGTTTCCAATCTTGATATTTTAGAAAGAATCTCTGTTCCTCAAAGTCAGTTTGGCGCAAATTAACGTATTATGTATATTTAATTATATACTCTTCTCCCACGATAGTAAATGATCTATGATACCCTGTTTTGGTTTAGGGAATGTTGATTAGCAGTAGCAATCCAAGATCTTCAATGTCATTGATTTTCATTTTTGACAGTTGGTGGCATCTTCATGCTACAGAAACACCAAATAAACAATTTTGAAAACACCTCGAGTAGGATTCGAACCTACGACCTGTACTTTGCTAGAGTACCGCGCTAAACAACTGCGCCATCGATGTAAATTTTATCTTTATGTATGTAGAACTGATGTCAATTCTAAATATAATGAGATTACAATCAAATTACTTATATTAATGGAATGTGAGCCTACAATATCGCAAGGATTCACACATACCAAAGCAACTTGACTAATATTAAATTATTATAAGTTTTTATTATGAACGACTCAGTTCAAAGGTAAATATGTAATCAAAAATTATTATTAATTTTATTAAATACATAAATAAAAAGTTTACCTCGAGTAGGATTCGAACCTACGACCCGTACTTTGCTTATATTTAGAATTTACATCAGTTCTACATACATAAAGACAAAATTTACATGGGGCTTGAACCTTGATCGCGCAGTTGGTTATCGCGGTACTCTAGCAAAGGACAGGTCGTAGATTCGAATTCTACTCGAGGTAAACTTTTTATTTATGTATTTAATAAAATTAATAATAATTTTTATTTATGTATTTAATAAAATTAATAATAATGTTTAATTAAATATTTACCTTTGAACTTATTCGTTCATAACAAAAAATAATAACTAGACTTTTGTTCGTTTGCTTATATATATATATATATATATATATATATATATATATATATATATATATATATATATATATATATATATATATTTCTAATCTGGAAATATTCTACCGAAAACCACGCCTGCATCAAAATTAATCAGATAATCCTGAAAAAAGCGTTGTTTCCTTGAGGAAACCGTATTCTTTGGTTTTCTCTGTTGGTTAAAAGAAGTCCTTCGGAGTCGGGCTCTTTTAACTTTTAACCGACAGAGAAAACCAACTCATGCAGTTACCAGGCAACACCGCTTTTCCCGGAGTACCGATAATGTTGGACGCACCAGTGGTGTTATATATGAAAATACATCTAATCAAAACCAAACTAACATTAGCCTAGAAGATTTCAATTCTGATTCTACTGATAAAAATATGTCACCATGATACAACAAAGAAAGTGATGATATCGCGCAGGTCCTGACGTCACGAATCATTCATCTGGTGACCCCGTACAACCCGGCGCGGTATTTTAAATTAGTTTAGCATTAACGTTCCTCGTTTGTTTTGTGATTAGCTTGTTAGCAGGTTATGTTATGAAACATGTGTGTGCGTGAAACAATTATTATTCTTCTACGATATATTAGCGAACATAAAACATGCGTTGTGCAGTGCACGGTGGTAATAATAACAATAATAAAACTCAAAACTAGAACGACCGAAGCCTAAAGTATTTTCGTTTTCCGAAAAACAAGAACAAAAAATTAGCAAACACTTTTACTTTACACTGTTACTTGCAGAAGAGACTGATAAGTTTAATTTACAAAATTCTAGAATTTGTTTGATCATCAGACTTGGATACACCAGTTTCTTTTTCTATTTACTTGCAAGAAGACGAAATCGTGGCTTCTGTATAACCCACGTTTATTTCTTTTTTCTCTCTATCTTGCCTTAGGACGAGGCTTGATAAATGATCCATGCTCTACTAAATTTGATCTACGGCTGGCAAATAAGTCTAGAAAAGATTGCCTTCTCTGTGGATATCTAATATGAACAAAACTCGTGAGATACTATCCTAACCATAGCGCTCAAAATACGTTACTTTGTAAATATAATTCCGAAGCTTCTTGGGAATTTTCATTAGATTATATAAAAACCAACTTATTATACTTTTCATTGTTTTCGTAAACAGCCATTATTGTAAAACAATAAATTAAACATAGAATATAGTAAAATAGAAACACCAAAACAATAAAAATATTTTAATAATTATCAAAAACTGATAGAATCCAAAGTTTTTGACATTTTGTTTTTCTGTTCCAAACAAATTAGCCATCGCCTACTACCTACCAATTGGACACAAAAGAAAATTTTAGAAAATCTTAAATTCTGAGCTTGTTTTTGAAAATAATTGTATACTATTATAAATTTTTGGAAAGCCACATTATGCCTAATAAATATAAGAAATAATATACAGGATGTTCAAAAAATAACAAGTTGACTTCATAACTAAAAGACGGAAAGTGTTAGAAAAAACTGACTACACCATTGGATTCTACGGAAAACATCAATAGGAATACGTTGTAACTTCATCGATAAGTTTAAAGATAACTGAGGTACAAGGGGTGTCTTAAAAGTGATACTTTTCAGTTCCACCCTGCGTCTCAGAAACCAAAAGCTAGCGCCATCTTTAATTTCACACAATTGCAATAACCGCAACTCTCTGTCTTTAAATGTACATTTTCTTTTGTGTGTTGAAAAATATAAAATCTATATCACGACTGAAGGTTTTCAAATGCAGTTAATTTTGTTTTATCAAATAAGAAAGATATCGATTATTTCATTATTCTCAGGTTAATGAAATATTAATTAACTTGTTTGATTCAAGATGTAGATTGTAAAATTAACAATGTTAATAACAATTAAACTGTAGAGGCTTAACGGAAACCTGTTCAACATTTATCGAAGACAGTGAGCCTATTTACGTGCATTTATTTTATACCGCTTTATGCAGCTAAAGTCGTTGTAATCTACCTTTACTTATATTTATATTGCGCCCTTCTGGTTTGGTAACCCAGCGCGGTTTTATCTTGCCTCGGCTTTGCTCAATCGGGTTTATTTTATAAACGGGGTGTGGTTCGTAGTAATTACTGGATGGGCTTAACACTGTAACCTTAAATAAAATCCGTAAAGCATTTTTAACACGTATATTCAACAAATATTTACAATAACTAAAATAAAGGTTATTAACAAAATTTATGGGAGAATCTGGTCCGGGTCCTGGCGTCACTGGGTGCGAAGTCGCTTCTGTAAACAAAAGAGAGTTGTGTTAATCTATTCCTTACCAAAAGGCAAAGTTTAGGTTACGGTCCTGTATGCACGGTAGCGAGTGTTATGCTCGATGCAGTGGTTGATCGAAGCGCCAGCGCAATGAACTTGAATCGTTTGAGAAAATCGATATCGTGTTTGTATGTCAGTAACTCTGAAGCGCTGAAGCAAGGATGTTCTACTCCCTTGGAAACAATACACGTGAAAGCGCGTCTGCAAACGCGAGCTCTCTCGACGGTCTTTCTCTGGTTATAACCGGTTTAATGTAGGCAATTAGATAATTTATCTAACTAAATTAATTACCGATCTCTATACTTAGTTTAATTATTTATAATTAATCAAGGAAACAAAATACTTAATATAAAACTATTCTAAGGTTTACGTAAAGATAGCAAAATCTACGTACTCTAATTTATTTACAAACGTTCTGCACCAGGTATTTACGATGGTTCGGTGGACGACAAATTTATACTACAGGTTATGGAGGTATTCCTCTGCAATTCAAAGACACCGTGTATGGTTATTACGTGTTGTCTGTAGATAGTGTATAAGTTTCGAGCGGGTTCAGTAATCTCCAGAAAACGAAGGCGACGGCCTGTCTTTACTGTATATACTAAGAGAAAGGTCGTAGGTCTTTACAGCCCTGTAACAACCCTTCACCCTCAAGTGGTGGCGAGATACGTCGGGGACTACCCCTGCGTTCCTCTAGGTATGCTTTGTGGTGGCGAGTGACGATGGGATCTACCCTGCGTGCTACTCTAGGTGTTAGTGTAGTATAACTCCTGGAGCTCAGCCCGGAATTATTTACGGTCTGTAGTGTTTGAGTGTAAATTGTCAGAATGTATAACTTTACAACTTACGTGTCTATTAAATAGCAGTACAGAATTGAACTTTAGGTTGCCCGATCGCGACGGACTCTTCGTCGACGAACAACAAGTCGGTGCTTACGCTAAGCAAACGGAACGGTGGCGGCTGCTGGATATCGGTTTAACTGAATCTACTAAGATTCAAATTTCTTCGTCGGTGACTAACAGGTCGGGCTTGCTCAACGGAACGGTGGCGGCTGCTGGATATCGGCTTAACTTGAATCTACTGAGATTCATCATCTTCTTTATATGCGCGTCGCGAGTTTATAAAGGTGCATCGTGGGCGGTTTCGCGGCTACCGTGCGGGGGATGCCATTATGCGATTGGTTAAAATCGTTCTGACGTGCAGAAACTTACGGTTTCTTAGAACTACACGTCAGCGGTGATGAATAAATTATTTGTTGTGCAATATCGCGTAAACTTATGAAATCTTACATACAGGATGGTCCGCACCTAATTTATTCTAAAACACATACGTACAGAACGCTGGTTCTTTACATCGTGAAAGCTAACAATTGCTGATGACCAAATCCGTATACGTTTTTGACGATAGAGGTGCTCGTGCCACGTATTTTACCATTTTTTTTGGCTAACTTATAGTAAGAGAATAGCGTTAGATGTATTCCAGCTATTTAGTAATCTACTAACACTACGACTTTCCCATGAGTCTAAACTGGCAACCTAATTTATAAGCAGTGCTTAGTGCTGATCAGTTCGGTTAAGGAAGTTCGCTCTTTTTCTGACAGAACTGCAGATTGGGTTTACTGGCGAAGTATGAGAAGGTATAAAATTTTCTGACGGTTTTTCAAGCTTAATGTATATTAAAACCTAATGCAAAAAAACATGTTTTGATATCCTACGCCGTATAATAGTGAAACAGGGTCGGACGACGAGTACATTGCCGTTTTGGTATAATAACTAAAGACACTTGATATTATTGATTAAAAAATTTTAACGCTTTTAGTAATCTGAATATAACGTGAATTTATTGATTTCTCTTTTTCATGTTTCATAAATTTGTTTCAACATCTTAAACAGTTTTAAAAGATTTACTACTACTGAAGAGATTTGTGTAAAACAGAAATACAAAAGTACACCATTAAAAACCCAAAAAAGCTAAGTACTTTAATTATATGTAATAATGGCGAAAGTTTACATTTTCATATTGATTTTGAATCAAATAAAAAATTTATGATAAATAAAACTGAAAATCCAAAAAGACTGAAATCATTACATACTTACTTTTTATTAACTTTAATTATACATACATATACAAATTGGTTTAGGCATTTAGAAAGCATCTCCCACCTCTAATTAACACCATTTAATTAATTTCCTACCAAACTTAATTCTGAAGATTGAGCAAATTACGAAGTGATCAATTGCGATTATGACACATGACATAGCCATTTATCGATATTCTGAAATCTCAAACTTTAGTATAAACTCTGTTAACTTTAAGACGTAAATTGAATGTGAAGTAAACATTTTTTATCTTAAATAACCGAATGTGATATTTATTACTTCATTAAAACTTTAGCTTTTATAATATCGTATTACTTTTTAAGGAATGAAATTGGGTTAAGTTTAGGAAATTAAAGGGTCGTTATCAATTACCGTCCGTTGCTAATCCTAGAAAGTTACAAGTTTCCACAGCTTCTATCGCATTCCTATTACTTTTGTTAAATTAGATTCCCAAATTTTCTGACCGGAATAATCAAACCGCAAGATTGTATTTATTTACATATTATATTGCAATTATTTTGTGTATTGTTGATTAAAATGAAACTGATTGGAAGTTTCAAAGAGGAAAAAAATAGTAGTGGTCGATACATGTAAAACATGCCGTAGAACACAACTGTTCACACAATAATCCAATAAAGAACTGATAAAAACTTTTAACCACTTTCCCTGGTTTTCAAACAAATTGAAACTTTTAAATCTGCATTAAAACTTTTTCTTCGCTAATGAACAAAGTTTGGTAATCCTTTTACAGAAAATCGTCAAAATAATTTTTATGTCTAGTGTAAAATACACCAACCACACCTAAATCAACGATTGCAGTTAATTCTCAGCGGTGCTTTGCGATTTGGTTACAAGACAATTGCATATTCATGAGGAATATCGTTTATTTTGCTAAAGATAAGGTGAAGTAGGAATGAATAACCATTAACCGAAGTTATATAGAAAATAATTGGAAAATTTATTACTAATGTAAATTTGAATTTTTTTTCATGACAGTCTAATTTAAAAAGTTTTGCTATCGATAACTGTTAACGCTGAATTTGAATGATTTTTCTTAAATCTCTTAGAAGTAGAACGAAGAGTGTTTTTTTTT
Source organism: Vesta saturnalis (assembly GCA_036346205.1). Lineage (NCBI taxonomy): Eukaryota > Metazoa > Arthropoda > Insecta > Coleoptera > Lampyridae > Vesta > Vesta saturnalis. Next base: position 709,741 of record JARFJB010000246.1, read on the forward strand.
TAAATTTACGTTAAAGTCAATTTTCGGTTTGATATTTTTACTTGATAACTTTCGAGAGTTTTATTTATCCAATCTAGTTCTAAGTTTATTGTACGTCACTAGCACTAAATTCGAAAAAGTTGAAAAGAAATTTAATCAGATTTTCAATAAAGTAAGGAAATTGAAAATATTTTCCACCGCTCTATGTTGCTTATAAAATAATATCTAACATTCGGCATAATTAAAAATGAGGTTATGACATAACTGTCGTACAACGTCAATTTAAAGGATACAATTTCCTAACAACAGACAATTTCCAGAATATAGGCAAGGTTAGTGGTGGTTAGAGAAATGTTCCGGTTCGGTCTAGCGGTACGAACATGCTGATTAGGTCCCTCTGGTTCCGCAATATTTACAATCCCAAACCTCATGAACGAACCGCTTTATTCCGTAAAGGATTTTGACCCATTAGTATAATGTAATTTGAAGATAAAACAGTTACATACTGATTGAGTTATATTTTATAAAGTTTGTAAGAAGAAAAGTTTTATAAGTTTCTGATAAAAGCTGACGTGCCTATGTTCAGAACACGTACAATAAATTTCTGATCTTATCCATATGTTACCAATTGCTAAAGATATATTTGACTTTTTTACTATCATAGCGACGCCTGTTTTTTTTTTTTTTGTTATTCTAAAAGCAATCTTCAACATTTTTATTGGAAACCAAGCTGAATTTTATCGATAACTAGAGCTTTATTGTTTCAATCTTTCTTATTGTTTTTAGCGGTAGGATTATACAGTATTTCCAAGCTGCTGATTTTGATTAATGAGAAATTGTATTCTTCGAACCAAAGATGCCAATTACTGTTATGAGAAACTTTTCATTTATTAGCTCTGTTACGTATAAGAAAATGCGAAATGTAACAATACACATTTTAGTTATTCTCTGTTGCTTTATAAAAAGTTTTGACCTCACAAAGAAGATAACTGGGGAATACAAAATTGTGAGCCTCGTAACTAACTAACAGTTACAGCAAAATCTAATAAAATGTTAATTAATTAAGGAAAGGATTCCAGTCTACCGCCTGCTATGTATAGAAAGCGTTTCTGAGGGATTTCTGTTAATGCATTTAATATTGGAAAATTTTATTACTAATAATAAGTAATCTCTTTTTATTGCAGAAATAATATTAGTAAGATATAACATCATTTATTTTACAAATAGCTAAGCACGCTACATTCTACATGTCTTTTGCCTTTAATAACATCGTAACAGTAGGGTAGGCGGTTTAAATCCAAGCTCCTAGTCGTCCAAAAATATCAGCATCTGTGTTTTCCGGTAAAAAACTCTTTAAAGTCGTTCAAACATTTTAAGTCCATACTTCCTAGACACTTCGTCTTACGATTGTTCTTTCATATGCCAAAATGAGTCCTAACAGAACGGTGCGTGTCTATAGTAAACTGTGAGTGCAGTACTGCGCTTATGGCAAACAGCGCCAGCGATGCCATGTCTCCGCAAACGTGTGCAAGTAAATATGCACCGCCCACAAACAAATCCGGCTATTGTAATATAGCATTGTGACAAAATTGATTTTTCAAAGATAATTTATAAAAAAAACAACAACGATTTGTACATATAATGTAATAGAATCCTTTGTGACATTAACAATATAAAAACAAAACCTGCAAAAAGGTCAAAAATTCCAAAAAAAAGGCAGAAAAATATAATCTATTTTTTATTTGCCCCCTAGATTTGGGAGTTAGTTTTACAAAGTTGGTATAATATTTTTCACTAACATCAAACTTGATTAATTTATTTTCACGATTGACATACGTTGCCTTTATTTATGTATACAGTGATCTGTGGTTACTATTCATTTCAATTAAAAGTGGCAACTGTTTAATTAATTTTGACATATAATCAGATTTGAGGTTAGTGAGAACCGCCTACCAGCATACTTTTGGTGTAATAATAAAACACCCCAGATCTAGGGGACAAATAATAAAAATAGATTATAATTATAAAGTTTTGTTATTATCGCAATAAACCAATCACAAATGTAATTACTTAACAATAATCATCGTTATAATAAGAGACATTAACAGATAAAGAGTAAACATATTTTATACAAAAATTAAGTAATGGCATTGAGTAATTTACTCAATGGTAATGGCATATAAGGTATTTAGGATTAGAAAGTAGTTAGGAATCAGTCAAATTTACAAAATAAACCAATCTCAAATGTAATTACTTAACAATAATCAACATAGGGTGTTTCAAAAACGTTCCGCTAATTTCTAGGGTTAATAGAATATTAAAAAATAACGTTAGTTTAGTTAATAAACACATGTCCAAAAACGCCTCCTTAAGAAGATACCTAAATGAAATTTAGACCTTTGATTAGGTAATAAAAGATAGCGTTGACAAATTTTTAATATTTTGTACAGGAGCATCGCTAAAGGGGGCGGGGATGCCACTTATTTTGCCCCCAAACTTTTTTATGGGCATATTTTTTATTTTTGGGGCAAAAATAATATTTTCTAAACAATTTGCCACAAAACAGGTACTCTTGTTAAAAGTAAAAAAAAAAAACTTGTTTTACCTAAAATAAGAAAATAAAAGAAATATTGAGTTAATTTGATTTACTTGAATTAAGTAGGCTTGGACTGCAGACATTTAATGTACACGTACCTACTTATTCAAATTTTTTTTCTGTTTATTTTATGTTATTCGTTGTTTTTTTAATTGTTTCCTTTGTCTGTTCTGTGTTAATGTCATACAATTAAAACCTTTTTTAAGTTCTAAATAATTTACAATGTTTTTAACTCATAGTTGTTTCTGAAACAATCATTATTCCCTGAGGTAGTTCGTTCTCGCGCATGAAAATTTTTAATTATTTCATTTTAAAATAATTTATTAATTCGGTCAGCATTACTTGCTAAAACCTCAAATAACTCCAAAACCAGTAATTTTTTTGACTTTCAACAAGAGTATCTTTTTTGTGGCAAATTGTCAAAAAAATACTATTTTTGCCCAAAACATTAAAAATATCCCCATAAAAAAAGTTTGGGGGAAAAATTTAGCGACGCTCCTATACAAAATATTAATAATTTGTCAACACTATGTTTTATGACCTAATAAAGGTATTTGTAATTTAAATTTCATTTAGGTATCTTTAACCGTTTTAGAGATAATGAATTTTTTGGCCACTTTTACTTTATCTAACGTTATTTTTTAATATTCTATTTAACCTAGAAATTAGCGGAACGTTTTTTGAAACACCTTGTATAATAAGGCATGTCATTAACTGACATTAACAGATAAAAAGTAAACGTTTTGTACAAAAATTAATGTAATGGCACAATCAAAAATGTATAAAAAGACAGGTCATTAACAGGATAAAATAAAAAAAAGATAAAGAAAATGCGTAAAACAAAATGTAAAAATTACTTTCACATAGTACATGAATTTGAGAACTCTCGTTGTTTCATTGAGCTTATACGAGGAGTACTATCGCCCGTTGCATACAACCGGCAACGTCGAAGCAAAATTCTCATAAGGAAAGTATTGCCTATTTTCGCCACACTGCACTCTCACCCCCGAAGCTAGTATAGCGAAAACTTACTTTAGTATAGGAAGATTGTTACATGGTCAATTCGCACTCAGCATTGCATATGCTTCTTAAAATAAGCGGGTTGCCAAGCTAACTAAATGGTGATAGCCGTAGGTCGTCGTACGATGTAAATTAACTGAAAAATTACTTCAAACATTCACACTTACTATAAACTAATTCTCAAAATCAATAAATCCAAAGGCTGTATTAAAACTTATTTCCAGATATAAAAATCCATGACCGTAACCGAGTTACTGTCGTGAATAACACTTTGTGTGTAAAGCGAAAGCTATGACGTAATTAAAATACTTACCTGTTTTGGGTTTGATGTATTTTTATATTTAAGTTTTCGATAACACTTACTGTTATCTTGGTCATTAGTAATACTACCTTTCAAAATTTGTTAAAGATGTTGAAACAATAGATTGCATAACTTAAATATAAAAATACACCATTAAAAAACCCAAAAAAAAACATAAATATTTTATTATGTATAATAATGGAAAGTTTACATTTTCATTTTTCAGCTATGGCGTAATACTCGTAGTATTAATTTTTGCCTTTAGGCCATTAAAAATTTAGCCCTAAATGATCATCAAGTGAATTCATTTTGCTCTGATCCCAACCAAATTGGTGTATAAAGGTATGTTTTGGGGAAAATTCGGACCAAATACTGACCAACACACATGAACAACGTAATTTGGTTCTTGTCCATCGAGAAAATTAATTTTGCCACGGCTTCCCACAAAATTTTGTTTAAAAATAGATTTCGGGGATGGTTTGGCCCAAATACTGACGACACTCATGTATTACATAATCTGACTCTTGGCCATTAATTAAATCAGTTGTGCTGCGATTCCAACGAAATTGGTCGAACGATCATCGCGCGTCTTGGTCATCAACTAAATCCATGTTGACGCGACGTCAATGACATTGGATATAATATATATATATATATATATATATATATATATATATATATACAAATTTCGTTAGGTGGGAAAATGAAATTACTGACGACACAAGAGCTAAATTATGTAATCCATGGTAAATTTTCTGAATGTTGCTCAAAATTTATATTTGCAATCAATTTCGTTGGAGTCGAGGCAAAATTGACTTGATCTATGGATAAGAACTGAAGTCTGTTGGCCATGAGTGTTGCTCAACATTTATATTTATACACCAATTTTGTTGGAGTCGCGGCAAAACTGATTCCCTTGAGGGCTAACAGCCAAATTTTGTATTCCATGAGTGTTGGTCAGAATTTATAATTTATGTCTATATATATATATATATATATATATATATATATATATATATATATATATATTATTTGTAGTGTATTAACTGAAATTGCTAAAATAAATAATTATTATGTTACTTAAATATAAATATGCTCCGGACTAACTCAATTATCTCTTCGGGGATAGAGTTCAATTTGCTTTTAAACTCATTGTTGGCATATAAAATCAATAATAACTTTTAACCTTCTAAATTATTATAATTGCATTAAAATGTAAACGTGAAATCATAGAAAATTTTATTTCACACATAGAAATGTTTACGTCAAATAAATTGTAATTTATAAGAAGTGGTTTCTGTGTGAAACAGACTTTATTGGAATCTGCACAATAACGCAACGTTGCATCCTACCTGACTTAATTAAATGCAGCCTGTCAAAAATTTCAACAAATGATCTAAAATGTGTGAATTTTAAATTTAGGTAGTTAACCCAACTTTTCTGTTCAGATTACATGTATATTGTTAAATTCTTTATGAAATTGAGGGAAACCTATTAGTATGTGCTTTTATAATTTATTCTAAACTTAACTTATCCTAAAAAAACTATAAATTTGCAAAATTCTTAAATATAGTATTTAACCTAACTTAATATAATTTTACTTGTAACTTGCGTTATAAACCGTCTAAATCACTTGAAATGTTAATTTATTATGTTCTTATAACTGTCTTTAACACAAATGCTGTTTACTTTTACTCCATAGTCCATCATTTTGTCACATCACAATTCCATATTGTTAACACATTTAAGTAAATTTTGTATACAAAATGTAATTTTATATTAAATATCACATTGTACAAATGTTGTTCATGTTCTTATCAATGTTTCTAAATCACTACCACTTCTTCTGCACTTTTTATACACTTTGTCTGTGAAATACTAATATACAGTGTTCGTACCATAACCCTTTTGTTATAGTTTATATAGTTCATGCATTGTAAATGCATGTTCTACATATTAGTATTATCCTACTTAATGTGATTAATATCTGTAAAGTGTTTAAAATGCTTGAATAAATTGATTAAACTGTAAAATTACTGAAATATGTTCACCGAAATTAATCGTACCCACAAATATCAATCATCTTGACCTTTCTCACATGCTACTGGCATATCTCATTGCTTTTGTGAATAAAACAACCTTGTGCAAACCCCACAAAGCTTGTTTTGTTATATCAAAACCATATTTTTCCTCTCGTATACTAATTTTCTTATTAAAACGAACTGTATACATTCTCAAAACTATTTAAATTTGCGCACTATAAAGAATATAAGCTCGATAACTCTAACCCCTGTATTATGCTTATTTCTAACCATATTTGGCGATTTTTTGATAAAAAATCCAATATGGCCGATATCTGGTTTCGCCGTAAGCGACATTTAAATGGACACTGTATATTTTTGCATTTTTGGACTCTGCGGCTTCAAATACGTACAACGTATTATACGTAACATTCACTTGTTTTCTTAAATAATGTTAAATAATGTACTATTATTTAATTTCCTTAAACACAACATTTTTCTGAAGCCGCCCCTGTCGAAATATCAAAGAAAAACAGTTGGTAAATAACTTTATTGTATCAACTCAGAAATTCTGTAGCGTATATCATTTGTTTAATCCGTTTATCAGCGATGGTAGCTTCGCGAATTACATATTTTAAGAGAAAAAGATAAATTAATTTTAAATGTTATGATTTTGGAAACATTGAATGTAGTATAATTATAGTTATATAATATGCACTAAAGCATATTTCCCTACGTCGAGTAATGTTAAAGAGTACATACCTTATTATTAACAACTATAAGTTAGTGATACGTGTTTTCAGTTTTCGCGGTATAACGACGGATTGAAACAAAATGGCTCTGAAAAGTGGAAATAGTGAAAACCTAAAAACACTTCCGTAAATCGCATGACTCGAGTAACAGCGGCGGTTTTCGTGCTCCCGAGTCGGACATTGGAGTTCGAATCATGCCCGCAATATTTTTTTTAACCCATTCTAGGTTCCATAAAATGTGCTTTCAAATAATATATGGTCTTTGACTTATTTACTTTGTTTTTCAAATTTGAAATTGTTTAATTTTGCATAGTAGAATTACAACCAATAAAATACGTTTATTTTACGTCTAATTTTTCCTAGTAGAATTTTAACCAAAATACTTTTTTTACGTTTAAAGACGTACACTGTTTGCTGGGTAGTTACTAGTGACCTAAGGAAAGGGCACTTTAAAGTAAAGCACATCATTCTACGTCATACCGTTTATTTAATGTATTTGTAACACAATCATTATACAACAAAAATTAATTGTTCGCTTATTGGGCATCGGTGCATCACGTTGTAAAAATTTTTATCAAAAACCGCGTTTTTCTACATGAAATGTTACCGATCTATACCTGTTTTCTAAATTTTGACATTGACATTTGTCTGCAGTCAACTGTCTGACCGTACGGCTTAAAATACACGTATGGGCGAACGGACAAGACATTTCTATAATGTGTTTGCACACAAAATGTATAATTGTGCATGTGATCTGAACAAAGTGTACCATTTAACTTGTTCGTCAAAAAATGACAAATGCCACGCAAGCCAAAGTGTACTGGATTTATATAGTTTTTTGTCTCTTTTACTTTTTTTTATCCAGACTTCAGGGTTTGACTTTTATTATTAAAAATTGATTTTTATTTTCTTGTTAAACAAGAAAGTATTGCGGTCTAAAAAAAATCGAAAAAAATAAGTTGCGTTATATAGATGTTTTACGAATCCTGAACCCGAAAAAAAATTTTAGGAAATTTTTCAAAATGTGTGTCTGTGGTGTCTGTGGTCATTGGCCAGCCGAAACTATACGGACGATTTTGATTAAATTTGGAATGAAGGTCTACGCGACAATTATCTCGATAAAACAAGCTTTTAAACGCAATAGGTAGACAGGGGGTGAAAATAAGGGTGTTATTTTGGGGGAAAATTTTCAAATTTTAACATAGAAGATTGAAATTCAGGTCATCAATAACTCCCATGAAATGCGATTTTTGGCAATTTTTTAAAACTTTCAAAATTGAGTATGGCCGCAGTTACAGTCACATATACATTTTTTTGTAGAAATATGCATTTCCGATATAAAAGAATTGGAAATAGATATGCGTAGTTAAATGAAGGTTCTTTAAAAAGATTTCTTTACGTAATAAATTATTGTATGCCTACATTTAAGGGGTAAAACTTACGCAATTATTCGAAATTGATTTATTCAAAATTCTCTCCAAGCATTTTTTTTTGCTTTTTAATATTTTCTAGGCAACCTGCCACTCTTATGAATGCAACTAACCTGCTTCTTCCAACGCTTCTATAGTATAGGAGATATGAATTTTCAAATATTTAATATTTATATTGTTATAACTTTGTAACTATTTTGGTTACAAACTTGGGATTTTGGAAATAAACTTTGTACATTTACGCTAATGAAATGATATTATCCTGATGAAAACACTACTTCCCGTTTTTCCGGAAATTGAAAACATTCCTCGTATTGCTGGTATAACATACACTTTCTACCTACATATACACACTACACTATCGCTAAATTATTTTACAACTTTTCACCAACTTTTGTCTAGATCGTTCATGATGTGTGGATGTCTCGTAGAGGAGGGGTTTATTAGGGCCAGTTTTTGGTTTTAATTAAATATTTCTAAAACAGTTGAATATTGCAAAGATATAAAAATACCCCATATATTTTTTAGTATTTTGCAAGAAAGTCCTGTAATGCACCAGCATTCATCTAGTGTGTATAGTTTTTGATCGAGTTAATTCTGAAGTGATTGGGAACAGTTCACGTGATTTTTGTTTTATCGTAACCGATAGCATAATCTATTTACTGTCGCTTGAAAGTCCCTTAACTTATATCTATGCAATTAAAAGGAGAAAATGGATGGTTTGAGTGTTTTTGACATAGTTATAATTACAAAAGTTTGTAATGTTTACTTAGATCTTAGAGGGAGTTTATTGATTTCCGAATCTAATGCTTCTGAAAAAGGGTTGTTAAGGAATTACTTGTAGATATTTATGAAACTGATAGCGTGCAGCAATTCATCCTTTGCAATGACGTACACATTAATAACAGGAAACCCTAATTGATTTGATCAAATTAAGTATTCTTTTCTAGTATTCGGCTTTAATCTGAAGCACATTTAAATTCATTTCACGTAACCATGCAGAATGATCAAATATAAAAGAAGTGGCATGCACTTTTATGATCTTAATGTTATGACGCTAAATGTGCTGTTAGTGACGTTGTAAATACGGATACGAAAACCATCTGCCTCATATATTCCATAAACAGAAAGGAAATATCCTCATTTCTATACACATAATGTTCTTATAATACAAATTTAATATAAGCGGTGCATAATGTGATTCTGCAAATTTCCTATTAGTATGATGTGTTGATCCAAACCAGGCGCATATGCTGCTGCAGTATATGTGTATGTAACGAGAATTTCATAGCTCAAGTTTACATATATAACAGTTACCAAAATTTGTAAGTTTCTGTTTATACTAAAACGAAGGAGTTTAGTACATAAATTTTCAAGTTTTGATCATCTCGACATTTAACGCTTTCGAGCTTGTTAGTTTAATAGAGTGTTGAAAAATATCTAACTAATGACTTATGGTTGACAAATTTATGTGCACTGATAACCACGTAAATTTGTTTCATTTAAAATATTTATGTGTCGATTTTCAACATCTGGGTTTAACCAAAATTAATGACTGCAGGGTTATTTATTTTAATTTTGGCGTAGACAAGCGACTTATTAGTGATAAATGAAGTGTCGTACAAATTTTTAACCTATTGTTACTTTATTATCTAAAGTTACACATGAAAGATCTGGAACACTGGAACTGTGGTAGGATCTGTAACAAACAAAATACATCCACGTACCACAAAAAATTAGAAAACACCGAACGCGTTTCGATAGCTACGCTATCATCATCAGCGGTCGACTAGGGCGGACTAAAGAAAATTTCTAACATATATACCATTAGCGAGTAACGCTTCGTTGCTAATCTGATGAAAGTGAAAGTTATGAAAGTTTAATGAGTTCTGAGTAGCCTAAAGGTTCTTGATGATTATTCATTAGAATTTGTTTGTTTTTGGAGATCGCTAAGCTTTTATAACAATCAAGTTCGTGCTTATTACTAACATGTCTGATTAATGATACCTCATCTACTACATGATTTTTATCAAACATATGTAGGGGTACGGCAGACTTGTCCTAGCGTTTGTATTTTATATGAGCTAAATGTTCTTTAAAGCGAATTTTGATAGGTCGTTTAGTTTGCCCCCACATATATTTGTTCACAATTTTTACAATTAATCTTATAAATTCCCGACCTATCCTGCTTATCCACTTGGATTGCCTAAAAGAGTTTGTAAACTATTATCTGAAGTAGTGATTGTTTTCAAATTAATTTTGGAAAAGATTTTAGGTAGACTTTTTGTATAAGCAGGATAGTTTGCTAACTTTACATACTTTGTTTCTATTTGTTCTCTAGCGTTACCTAATGTAGTTACGTTCTTAACCCTCATCTTATGTGTTTGTTTCCTAACTATATTCATAACCACTTAATCTGAAAACCCATTGTATGCATCAATTCCTTTAATAGTGCTCAATTCTTTATTATAATTTTGAACTGAAAGAGGAAAATTAAGCAATCCATGAACCAAAAAGTTAAAAGCCGCGAGTTTATGCTGTCTACAATGATTTGAGTGATTGGTTATGAATCTTTTAGTGCTAGTTTCCTTACGATAAATATCTATATCTAGTTTACTACCATCTCTTGTTACCAGAGTAGCAAGGAACGGGAGACTATCATTTGCCTCTATTTCATAGGTAAATTTGATTGTCGGAAATTTAGAATTTAAAGTTTTTACAAAGTTCGCAACGCTACAAATTTTAGTATTAAGGATGGCAAACACATCATCCACGTATCTAATCCAAACTCTAGGAAAATAAGACAAATCGCGTTTTAAGATTGTCTCAAATTTACCCATGAATAGATTGGCTATAAACGGAGATAAGCTATTGCCCATTGTCGTACCATGTTCTTACTGGAAAAATTGATGGTTAATTTTGAAAAAGGTTTGTTTCATACACAAATCTGTTAATTTAAGAAAATCTTCTACTTCTCTATCGTCCAAATGGTTTTGTTTTAAAACATCTTCTAAATAAACTAAGGTTTGATCTATTGGAACGCTCGGAAACAGTGAACGTCGAATGTGACTAAAATTTCATTTTCTGCAAGTTCAATGTTTTTAATTTTATCTATGAATTCATACGAATTTTCCACACTGAAGTTGGACTGTTAGTAGGAAAGGTTATGAAATTTACTAGATAACCATTTGGACAGCAGATAAGTGAAGTGCAGCAGAAGTGAATTAATACCAGAAACAATGGGTCGCATAGCATTACCTGGTTTATGAATCTTAGGCAAGCTATACATTCTAAGTAGCACCGGATTGGATATCGTTAGTCGAAACCTAAGAGTGTCATCCACAACTCTTTTACATGCTAATAAAACCTTCCTAGTTGAAGTAATCATTTTAGGAAGAGGATCTTTGGTAATTACTGAATAAGATCCTGAACTTAAGAGTTCTTTGACTGAAGCAAAATAATCCTCTTTGTTTAAAATGACTACTTGATTGCCTTTATCTGCTTTGATGTAAAAACAATTTTTACTTTTGAGATCTTTAACAATTCGAAATTCTGAATGATTTAAATTTAATTTTGACTCCTGTAGGACATTTTCCGAAATCTGAATTTTGAATTTTACATAAAATTTCTAAAAGATTGCCGTAGGTTAGATGTTTTTCCTAATTTTATTAATGTTGTTAGTAATTCAAATTCATATGCAGGTAAAAAGTCCCTTGAATTTGCCAAGCGGAAATGGTTAGATTTAGAAATTAAATGTCATTATTCAAAACTGACAAAGTTAGAATTAGAGGCATATGACTTACATCTAAAGCTGGTAACAGGTTTAAATGCTTATGAATTTGATGAGTGGATTACTTTTTTGCATCACTTGGATGAGGTCATTGAACATAAAGTTATTGCTAAAAGATTTATACATCAGAAGAAATTGTCAAAATTATGTAGATCCAACAAACAAGACAGGCAGAATGGTAATGCCACAGACGAAAATATCGTTATTAATAAATCTTCTGAGACTTTTAACAAAGAAGAAATAGATTTGTTAAATAAAGGTTTGAAATATAATCTTAATTTTAACAAACCTCCGTTGGATAAAATCATAGTAGGCATAGAAAGTTCGATTAAATCATTGGATGAAAATTGCAAAAAGTACGTTAGACAAGCCAGCCAAAGAACTCTTAGAAAGTTTCTTATTCACTAATTACCAAAGATCTTCTTCCTAAAATGATTACTTCAACTAAGAAGGTTTTATTAGCATGTAAAAGAGTTGTGGATGACCCTCTTAGGTTTCGACTAACCGTATCCATTCGGTGCTACCTAGAATGTATTGCTTGCCTAAGATTCATAAACCAGGTAATGCTATGCGGCCTATTGTTTCTGGTATTTATTCACCTACTTATCTGCTGTCGACGTTTGTTCACTGTTTCCGAGCGTTCCAATAGATCAAACCATAGTTTATTTAGAAGATGTTTTAAAACGAAACCATTTGGACGATAGCGAAGTAGAGGATTTTCTTAAATTAACAGATTTGTGTAAGAAACAAACCTTCTTCAAAATTAACCATCAATTTTTCCTACAAGAACGTGGTACGACAATGGGCAATAGCTTATCTCCGTTTATAGCCAATCTATTCATGGGTAAATTTGAGGCAGACTTAAAACGCGATTTGCCTTATTTCCCTAGAGTTTGGATTAGATACGTGGATGGATGTGTTTGCCATCCTTAATACTAAAATTTGTAGCGTTGAGAACTTTGTAGAAACTTGAAATTCTAAATTTCCGACAATCAAATTTACCTATGAGATAGAGGAAAATAGCAGTCTCCCATTCCTTGATACTCTGGTAACAAGAAATGGTAGTAAACTAGATATAGATATTTATCGTAAGGAAACTAGCACTAAAAGATTCATAACCAATCACTCAAATCACTGTAGACAGCATAAACTCGCGGCTTTTAACTTTTTGGTTCATGGATTGCTTAATTTTCCTCTTTCAGTTCAAAATTATAATAAAGAATTGAGCACTATTAAAGGAATTGCTGCATACAATGGGTTTTCAGATGAAGTGGTTATGAATATAGTTAGGAAACAAACACATAAGATGAGGGTTAAGAACGTAACTACATTAGGTATCGCTAGAGAACAAATAGAAACAAAGTATGTAAAGTTACCAAACTATCTTGCTTATGCAAAGGGTGTACCTAAAATCTTTTCCAAAATTACTCCACTACTCCAAATAATAGTTTGCAAACTATTTTAGGCAATCCAAAAGATAAAGTGGTTAAGCAGGAATTTATAAGATTAATTGTAAAAATTGTGAACAAATATATGTGGGGCAAACTAAACGACCTATCAAAATTCGCTTTAAAGAACATTTAGCTCATATAAAATACAAACGTTGGGACAACCCTGCCGTAGCCCTACATATGTTTGATAAAAATCATGTAGTAGATGAGGCATCATTAATCAAACATGTTAGTAATAACCACGAACTTGATTGTTATGAAAGGTTAGAGATCTTCAAAAACAAACAAATTCTAATGAATAATGATGATCAAGGACCTTTAGGCTACTCAGAACTCATTATACTTTCATAACTTTCACTTTCAGCAGATTAGCAACGAAGCGTTACTCGCTAATGGTATATATGTTAAAAATTTTCTTTAGTCCACCCTAGTCGACCGCTGATGATGATAGCGTAGCTATCGAAACGCGTTCGGTGTTTTCTAATTTTGTGTGGTACGTGAGTTTATTTGGTTTGTTAAAGTTACACACGATGTGTTAAAGACGTAATGGAATGTGAAAATTCAAAAATATTTGAATTGTAATGGGGAAAAATAAAATTTCGCGTGCATATACAATGTGCCCAAGATAAGGATGTACAGCATAGGGATCTTGAAAACGGTAAGAGATACGAAGGCGGTTAAATTAGAGAAAAGTTGTACAATTTAGGGCATGTTCAATTGTAATTTGCAAAAAAAAGTTCATTATTGTTTATCGTTTCCGAGATTTAAAACAAAATGGGATTTTTGGGTTTTTCTTTTCGTAATTCCTTCATTTATTTTAAAAGATTTTTAAAAACCAAAGGTCATTGCCACTTTTTGAATTCTGTTAGATGGCGTTTTAAAATTTTTTGTTCGACGTTTCGTCTCCGAGAAACCATCAACTTTTTATTGTTTATATCACCGCAACCAACGAAACACCCTGTATTCGATAGTATTTTTTATTATGAATTTAACCATGTATTTATTACACATTATGGTTTTGAAGCTGAAAAATTCAGGTTTTCATTTTTTCATACGATATCAGTTAATATTAGAAGGCTTTGATAAAATAACACTTGTTTAACATTTTCTTGAAAACTGTTTAACTTAGTTTTATTGCGTTGAGATCGTTGTTATTTGAATTGTGCGTATTTTAAGTTGTTTTTATTACCATTACTTCGTGGGTTGTTTTTTGGTTATAATAATTGTGTAGTTACCGAGCTGATGTATTTGGATAAATATCCTGAACGAAGGCAACCTGGTAAATCCATTTTTAGACGTTTGGAATCTAATTTCAAAGAATTTGGTTCATTTACAAAACCTGTTTTATTCCGTCAAACACAATATTATGACGAAAAAGCTAATACCGTTGTTGAAAACCCTGAAATATCGACAAGACAAATTGAACATCGTACTATTATAGCAAATTCTACAGAATAATTCATTTTAAATAAGAATAAGTTTCATCCATATAAATTTCGAGTTTGTCAGGTCTTAGATTAACTAATCAGGAGCGGCGAGCAGATTTTTGCGAATGGTATACTAGAAAATGTGACGAAGATCTAAATTTTCCTTTTAAAATAATTTGGTCTGATGAAAACATGATAACCAATAATGGAATTTTCAACCGACGTAACAAACATTATTGGGCAAAACAAAATCCTTATTTAAAAAGAACCAAGATATCAACATAGATTTGGATTTAATATGTAGATGGACATTTTGGGACGATGAATAATAAGACCTTTTATTTAGCACAATTTAAATGCCGAACGATATCTGAACCTGCTGAAGACTAATTTGGAAAACGCTTGTAAACAACTGTTGTTTTCAACAAGATGGTGCTCCAGCTCACATAACTCAGGAAAAATACAGGACTATCTGTCATTGCGGTTTACAGGAAAATGGATTGGAACTTACAGTGCAGTAGCACGATTTAAGTCCGTTGGATTTTTTTCTGTGGGGTTACCTGAAAAAAGTGTATGATGAGAGTTTTGAAAATGAAGAGCAGTTGTTAGTATCGGTTATGGCAGCAGTTAATACAATTTCGCCAGAAATGCTAGACCGTGTTTTAAATTCTTCAGTATAGAGAGCTTACCTGAGTCTAGAAAATAACAGCAACCTATTTGGATAGTTATTGTAATTATTTAACTTTAATTAAATAGGTTTAAAAGATTAGAGTTGTTAAATTTGTACATAAAAAAATATTATCAAATACTAACATTAATCTCAATTTTTCTTAAAAATTAGCGTCAAAACCATATTACATGGTTAAATTCGTAATAAAAAATTTTAACGAATACAAGGTGTTTCGTTGGTTGCGGCGGTATGACAAAATAAAGTTGATCCCCATGCTGTTCTTCCTTACTTGGGCACGTTGTATTTGTATTTAAAATTACTATTTATTTGTTATATCCTACACAGGGTAGAGGTGGCAAGAGCACAATTTAAAAATATTTTGAATAATACAGGGTGAGTCATAAAAGTAATACAGGAAGAAGATATATTTTCAAATAGAATATCTCACATTTAATTTTCTTTTTGAATTCTTCGTGTTTATCGAAAAGTTGTTTGGCGTATGGAAGACTGGTTAAAATTTCATAGTTTTTGAGCATTTTCATGCTCATGATAAATGGCCAGATTCTCTCGTATTTCAGTAGTAAAAATCTCTATATTTTACGGGAAAATGGACTAACCCTATACCTACCTAGTGCCTGGTGAATATTCGTACCACAATAGGGATCGCTGTTGCCATGAAAAGCAAGTAGTACAATTTTGTTGATACTCATTCGTTAAAATAAAACGCATAATATTGGTGAATTTCGTTTTATTCGTGATATTTTTGTATATGGAGTACCATACAAGTGTTTTGATTGACACGATCTAGATGCTGGTCGCGGCTGAAAATTTGCTCTGTTGGATTGTTACACAAAAACGTTACACTTACCATAAACAAGATAGTACAATCTTGAGTGACAGCGGAAAACAAAGTAAAGGCTTACTCGGTAGTGCATTAAATTATGTTAAATGCAATAAACTCACTAACAGCATTCTTACTTATTTTGGAGTAATGAATAAATAGTTTTCCAGATTTTTGAACATGACTACGTGCAACTGTGTTTTGCATAGCGCAGGTTATTCTGAAACCGTACCTTAAACACCACCTCTGGCCCTAACTTAGAAGTAATGTAAAAAAAAAATTGGAGAGTAACGGCAGACCATAATAGTTATTTTCGCAAGTAGTGCACTGTTTACTCATGTTTTGGTGCGAGGCTGTTCTTTTTTATCCCGAGGCGTAGCCGAAAGATAAAATATAACGCCAAGTACCAAAAATCAGACAGCGCACGTGTTAGGACAAAATTGTTTGTAATCATTTACATAAAATATAAAAAATTTAATTTTGAAATAATTGTTGACAAATGTCAAATTACATAAGCAAAGAGTTTAGATATTTAGTGATATACCAGTTTTACCTTCCAACCTACATATACATATGTAGGTATAGAAGGTTATGCAATCGAATTTTTTTCAGTATCGCTAAATCGACTTATTAGCACATTTTGCAACTTTTGGGCAAGTTTCGCCATGATCGATGTCTGTGTGTTACGTATAGTATCCACGATAACTCCAGGACAAAAATACCCACGTACTTGAAATTTTGTATTATGCTTGTTCATTTGGCTTAAAGCTGATTAGATTTTGGGAAAAATCCAGTGGCGGTGAGGGGAGTTTCTTAGGGGCAGTTTTTGGTTTTTATCAAATACTTCTAAAACAGCTGCATATTTCAAAGATATAAAAATACCTAGATATAGACCTTAAACATATCGATTAATTATGTTCTATGCAATTTTTTGATGTGACGGCAAAAAAATTCCTAAGGTAGAATTTAAGTGTTAGAAAATTTAATTTTGCATAGATTTTGTTTATAAAATTCTTTAATGTAAAGCAAAATAAATGTAAAAGTTAAATAAATATGATTAAAAATGCTGAAGCTATATTACCGATATTTTTATAAAAGCGGGCGGCTTTGGAATTTTTTTTTACGTTAGCATGTATTTATGTTTATATTAATCTCTATCGGGCATGAAGTTTTAAACGTCATTCTGACATAGATTATTGTTTTTGTTTTTACTTTGTTGCCTGTTTTCGTTATGAACGTATAAAAAAGAGGTTGTATAGTTATCCTAAAAAAAGTATAATGAACATTATTTCATTTCTTTTAAGTTTGCATCTACCTGTCTAATAACCTCTGTTTGTCATGAAGTTTTAAACGTCTGTTTGACATAGATTATTGTTTTTGCGTTTACAATGTTGCCTATTTCCGTAATGAACTTCTTATAAAAGAGGTTGCATAATTATCCAAAATATTAAAATTATTTCATTTCTTTCAATTTCCATTATGTAGGTTGGATGGTCGTGTGGTGTTCCTCACGAGATATTTTGTTTGTGTATTTAAAGTAACAGTTACAAAAAGACATTTATGCTTCAATTTCAGTTGAACCTCCAACTTATTTCTATTATATTTGAACTTAGATACATAAATACTCTGTGAAGAATGTTACACATTAATAAGTATTTGCTTTGCCTTTAATTTGTGTATTTTGGATGTACAAAGCTAGGTAGACCAAGTTTGAACAACTGTACAATTTGTTAATTAAGCCCCTTCAAATAACGATTTGCAAGGAGGGTTTACACTACAAGGTGTATTTAAAAATGCCTTTTGTTTGTTATTTTAACTGTTAATGGTTAATAATTACGCAGATTGAGGTATGGTGTTCTGTTATAACGGCTCTTCATATAAGTATTGAAAACTAGATTACGATAAATGCAAAACAGTATTGTACATCTTGTTTAGGCGGAAACAGAGCTGTATTTTAAAAATAAAACAAAAATGTTAATCCAGGTGAAAAACTAGAACCTGATATCCGAAAGAAGACGGGAAATTATTAGAAATATAGGAATTATGTATACAATTAATTGTTTAATCTTCTCACTTACATATCACCTACTTGCTATATTCAGTTTCCTTTAACGGAAACTGGGTTACTGTTGTGAATAAAATATAATTAATTCCGTTAAACATCAGACTAAACAGATTTTGATTACAATAATTAGCAAATTTGTTCTAAAGAAATTGTTATTAAAAAGGTATTCAGTACATCGTCATTAGAAGTTTTACCGTTTAAACGTAGTATTTTTATGAACTAAGCTGCATCATAATTTTTTTTATTAAACGTACAATTCTGTTATTTTCACAAAAAAGGAAAGCTCTTTAAATATTAATATTCAATTAATTCATACTTCACCATAAGAACTTTGTAACCCCAATATTTAGTTTAATTAAAGCGAATAACGATTATTTGGACTTAAATATTATGAACATAAATTAAATGTAAATATATCAGTTGATTGTATTACTGATTTTATATAAGCACAAAATTTTAATATTCATTCCAGGCTTATTAAATGAATTGATGATACATTTATTGGGATATTAATGAAGTTAATAACTATACTTTGTGTGTATGAGGACAAAGATCTTTTCAGAACAAAGGATGAGTCCAAATGGAGTCTTTCACAGACACATTAAGCTTTGTTTTTCTGTTTTTGTTTTGTGACACTGTCAACATTTTCCCACTATTGTAAGAGGCTTTACTAGATTCTATTTTTCCGGTTCATTTTCTAAAGTGACCGTCTACAGCATTAGAATAGAAACGATAAAACTGTCCAGTTTCTGTTGATCATAAATTAACTGTGATGTGCTCTATTTGTAGGTTGTGCTTATATGCAGCTACCGTGGTCGTAGTGTAAGAGTAAGAGTATGATCTCTTCCAATAATCAATGTATTTAGTAATTTTTATTACTGTGATGGTTAGTATTTAATGAAGTGTTCACCTTACAATCACATATTTGGGGAATACTGCGTTTTGTTATCTCGAACATTTTGGTGTTCGTTTAAATAGGTATTTGAGAATTCGAGGGTTATTCAATGAAAAATCGTTGCAACTAATTTATGGAATAAAATGAGTAGCCAAACTTAATATACAGTTGACTATGCATCAAGTGAATTTTACGGTTTGTACTACTCAAAGTCAACAATGCCAACACTAGTAATATTTTTACATGTCTTGGTACTTACTGTGCTCTTAACCATTCTTTCGTATCTGATTGCTTTTACTTCATAATTTATCAATACCGTAAACGAGTGTGACTTTGGGACACTTTTTCCGGTTTTTCTTGTAAACCGGATAAAAATGATCCAATCACAGATGTATATACATAAGAATAAGCCTGCTATTAATATTAATAGCAGGCTTATGTTTGGATTTTCATCTTTTTCATTTTTCATAAATGTGTTTTAACACCTTAAACAGTTCTAAGAGATTTTACTACCACTGAGAATAATAATTGTACGTGTTATCGAAATGTCTATACTCCGTTTACGGAACAGAAATAGTTAAGCTCCTCCCCAAATATTCCCACAATATTTAAATGCAACTTTGTTATTGGTCGCATTTTTTAAAACCCGGAACACAAGCAATTACTTGCTTTCAACTGTTGTAGTTGACCTACCTAACATAACAGACGTTTCCAATTTGTTATTGCGTTTTGGTGTTTGAATGAGTGTGTATGGTATTTACATCGTCGTTACTTGGTTCAATTTGCTGTTATTCTTATTTATACAAACAAAATAGTCCTTATAAAAGGAAGCTCTATTTTGATCTAATAGAAAACTTCAAATATTTTAAAACTATGTTTGTGTTACTTTATTTTATATAATTAAAAACAATTTGAAAAAAAATAGTATGTGACGAATCTTTGTTTATACCCAAGTCCACCTGTAATTTCCAAACTTTGCTCTACTGTAATGTGTTCTTACGTCGTATTTTTACAAGTAAAAAATAATTTGAAACTTCTGCTGTGTGTTAAAACTGCCAATACTAAAAACATGACGCTTTGTAATTTAGTCTTTGAAAAAGTTACATTTCAGTTTGTGGTTTTTAAATTTCCCGGTTTTTATAATTTTGATGGTGTAAAACTGGTTGCTGTTTACATTGGCCAAAATTTAATGGAAGTGACTTAACTATTTCTGTTGGGCAATCTCACAACGCACAGTAGTGATAACTTGAGCAAAACTTAAATATCCTCCTTATTAAGTATTTTTATCTATCTTTAGAAATAAACGAATTAAAGCGCTGAAACGATTTTGGCGAAATTTAATTTTTCACAAATATCTAGTAAACCATGCATTTTCTTAAATTAACAAAAGCGTATCTGGATTAGTCTTCTTAAGAAGCACATCTTTCCCCATTTAAGCAAATATGTAACTCTTAAGCATCTTTCAAGAAGTTCGCATCACATACGAAAATTTTTTATTATTAAATTTAAATAAAATCTGAGTTTGGCATTAATTTGTAATTCGAATTCGATAAAATTAGGCAGATTCGGTTGCTAAAATGACACGCTATCTGTCAAAATTAACATTTTCCAAAAATGTGTCAAAATATGATTTGGAGGAATTTCAAACCAACTTTTGTGTCTTATGTACAAAGTCTGAGACACCTACGATGAATTTGATTTTTTCACTATTTTCATCAAATAAAAAAAAACTTGAAAATCTACCTCTCTAACCCAGCGTTTTTCAAACTGTGGGGCGCGCCCCCTGGGGTGGAGCCGTATATTGGCCGTAGGTTGGCATGACGGCGTAGTATAAAAGTATATGATAAGGAAGAAGACATTCTATATTAATTTAAAATACATTTAAGAGGAAACATTAGAACAAAACATTTCTTGGATAGGTAGAGGTTTAATGACTAATATGTGTCTGTTTCAAAGTACTCAGTTTATCTAGGTTTAATGTTTGAAATAGTCACCCTGAGCTCCTTCTCTATTCGAGTTTGTTCCTATATTTAGATTTTAATGCAGGTACAGCAGAAAAACCAGTTTCACAAAGGTAAGAAGTGGGCAAAGGTAATAGTATCCGAAACGCTTTGGCTTGAATAAGAGAATAAGTGCATGGTAGTTCATTCCAGAAATTAATTTATTAGTTCTTCTTATAGGCGTATCTTCTTCTGGGAATGAGTACTTGCGAAAATTAGCGTTATGTCAATGGCACTCTACTGTCTTTAGCAACACTTATAAATATCTTCCTTCTAAAAGCAATTTTCTTTTATTTTGCTATTATAACTGTATTTTCTTACAAAAAGCGGCGACCCTGTTACTTAAATCAAATATATTTGTGTTATTACCCTGCAGTTGAAGATTAAGTGAATGTAACTTTTCGAATATGTCTACTAAGTAGGGTAGCTTCATTAAAAATAACGGGTTGTAGAATTGTTCCGCATGCTTATAATCTCCTTTACTGAAAAATATCGCTATTTCATTTATTAGCTCGTAGACGGAAGTTCTTCTAAAAATCTGTCAATTCATTATTTAAAAATTCCAAATATTGTTCAGAGTTCAAGTTCCTACGAAAAAGGACCGGAAAGATAATTGATTACCATTCCACACAAAACATTTGTTTTAAACGAGTACTAGTCGCGACAGTCGATAACGAAATTGGAATTTTCAGAGGGCTACCATCTACATTTTACGAATTTGCAGTGCTATTCTCTACTGAGAAATAAAATCTTAGTTCAAAGTCACGTTCCTTAAGTGTAAGATACGTTTTTCTTTAAGAGGTCGAGAATTCGTTCAATTGATCGGCCTATTTCCACAGTTTTTGCCTTTTGAGCGCGACGTTTCGCAAGCGGACTCTGCTTCCGTCATCAGGCTTAGTCCTGAGAAGGACTGTTTTCGCACTTGAGTCGAATTCATGTGTTATGATTTTTCAAAAGCACTCAAATTATAACTTTGTACCTTTCACTTACAAGTCTAACATTTTTACCGCTGAGCCACTGAGTAATTCAATATGTATTTTTAGAATATATATATATATATATATATATATATATATATATATATATATATATATATATATATATATATATATGTATATATATTGAAATGACTCTAATTTTTAAACATTGTTTAAATTGAACTTTATTATTTAAATTGGGGATAGAATTCTTATAATTGGGGATAGAGTTCTTTTAGCTTTTACGCTTATTTGTTGGCAAATGAAATAAACATAATTTAATCTTTGATGTGAATTTAATTGCATTTAAATGTAATCGTGTAATCATGAATTGTTCTTTGTTAAATAAATTCCAAATTATGTATGTGAAACAGACCTTAGTTAAACCTGCACAATAACGCGTGCGTAGCGTCCTAACTGAATTGAAATGCAGCCTGTCAAAAATGTCAAATAGAAAAATCTTAAATATGTGAGATTGAAATGTTGATAATAATAATGGTTCATTTACTTTACAGATGTTTATACCGTTGTGTCACAAACATATACACATATAAATAATAAACATAAATACAGGAAATTACACGAATAATGGAAACAATTTATGGGTTATGATAAATAAAATCTCACTCACATGTGTATCTGCATATTCCCAAAAGATCTTTTCATTCGGCTGGTTCCATATTAATCTTGGGTAGACTTATTCCCATATGTGGCCGATGATACTGGTCTCTTGTTCAAACTGGTGCTGCATATATTTCCATACTACAACCAAGTACACTTTGTTGAAGAACGACTTTTCTTGGTGGTACTTTCACTGTTTTTTAAATTATATTTTATTTAACTGTTGGTTTAAATGTTCATAAAATTTTCGATTTAAAATTTTATTTTAAGTTCATATAACTTTAATTCAATTCCACTTTTGTTTTAGATCCCGTTATGGAATTTCGTTTATTAATTATTATAAATTTGAACACGTAATTTGAATCGAAACAAATTTAGTTATAATTGAGAATTATATCGGTAACCTAACTTTTTAAATTTGATCGTAGGTTAAAAACAATTGTTACTGATGTCTCGACTCTTCACTAACCGCGTTTTAAAATTTCTGATAATAACGTAACTTAAAACTTACATGTTAACACTAACACTATCAACACTTAAAATTAAAAATTGTGAGGGAGTGAGAGATTAGGAGCAATTCCTTTTATACTATTCTGTTAGCTACAAAAATTTCAACTTTTTCTGTACCATACAAACAAAGTAACCAAGCCTCTGATTGGTTTAAACAAATTTGAAAACTTAATTAAAACAATAATTATGCCATAACTTTCTTAAAATAATTCGGATTTACATTTTGATAACAGAATTGGAATCTGTGCACAATTCCGCACAAAACGATACCTCACGAGCTCTATATTGCTTCAAAATTGTTCAATTTGACATATTCTAATTTAAATTTGCTTATATCTAAGAAACTCTAAATTCTACACCTAAACTAAATACATATTCGTAATCTACACGAAAAACTGTATTAGAATACATTTATTTAAACTCATATAACTTAATTCTAACGGAAAATTCTTTCTCAAGTTGGAAATTTATGTAGTTAACCTCATTTTTATAATTTTATGTTTATATAGCTTGTGCATTGTAAATTTCTACATGAAAACGAGGGAAACCTCCTATTAATTACTCTAATAATTTATTTTATGCTTTAATTATCCTATAAAAACTATAAATTTGCAAAAACCTTAAAATTAAAACTTAACCTAACTTTGTACAATTATACTCATAATTTGCGTTTCCAACGTCTAAATTACTTAAAATGTTATTCTAAGATGTTGTTATAACTGTCTTCAACATCAACACTGTTCACTTTTATTGTATTGTCTAAAACTTTGTCAACTCAAAAATCCATATTGTTAAACACTCTTCTGCAGAATTTGTACACAAATAGTATTTATATGTAAAATATCCAAATGTAAAAATGTTGTTTAAATTCTCTTTAATGTTTACAACGCACTACCGCTTCTCCTGCACTTTTTGTACACTATGTCTGTGAGTGGAAACTAAACCGTGTCCGCACCATAACCCTTTCTTAAAATTTAAATCTTTCCTGCATTGTAACTAACTCTATACATGTTCTACATATTATAATAAACCTAATCCGTTTGATAAACATCTGTAAGGTTTCTAAAATGCCAAAATACTTTGAATAAACTGTGAATTTAATGAAATATGTTCTACGAACCTAATCGTACTCACAAATATAACTCCTTCTGACCTTCCTCACATGCTCCTTATATAGCCCAATGCTTTTTATGGTTAAACAAACTTGTGCAAATTCCACCAAGCCTGTTTCGTTAAATCAAAATCAATTTCTTTCACTCGTCTAATACTTTACTTAATAAAATGCAGTGTAAATATACTCTAATCTATCTCAATTTGCCCACTATAAAGAATACAAGCTTATTTACTCTTGTCCCTGTCTTAATCCTATATCTAACCATCTCAATATATATATATATATATATATATATATATATATATACACATGTATATATTCATGGTTGTGCAGTAGTTTAAGGCGCATGTTGCGCCGTAACTTATTGCGCAGGTGCTTAAGCTCTTCGCGCATTATTGGAATCCATATGGGTTTCATTTCCACAGTAGCTTGGCTTGTTGGATTATTCTCGTACTTTTTCACTATCTGTATGTCTTCGTTCCAGACATGTTCGGCGTTTCTTGATTTTTCTGTTTCGCCCTTGCAGACGTTGTTCTTATGTTCCTGTGTTCTCACTTTGAGTGATCTACTGCTGTCTCCTATGTAAGCTCTACCGCATTCGCATGATAGGTTGTATACACATTCTCGGAATTCTGATCATCATTGTGAGGTCGAACATTATTATTTCTCAAAATTCGATAAATGCTACTAATCGATGCATCGGTGCGGTTTGAAATCTTGAACAAGTATGTTATTTTATTTTCTAACAGTACGCTTAAAGACAGTTTGCTTAAATTTTGAAATGAACTGTGACACAGTAGATTGCCAAATATATTTATCGGGATGTCTTGCGTTAAAAATACCAACAACATTCCAATGGAGAGTATTTTCTCCACACATGAGAACTACTTCTATTTTTTCTTGAAGAGGGGTCATCATTTATTATGTTTTTATAACAAAATATCGTTATAATGACAGATTTCTGGTCAGACGTAATTTTTATTTGTCAAAACCGCCTATACTGCTTTTCATAACCTACTATTCAAGATACCTCATACTCTGGTATCCTAAGGCAATGTCTGTTTATTGTTTTTAAAAGAAATGATTATGTTTACAGTTTAAAACACTATCATAATGATGGTTATTTATAATAGTGGATAAGTTATTTCAACTTCGCATCACTTATGTTAAAATTTTCAAGTCCTAGTTTGGTATTTCCAAAAAATGAAGTAACAAATGCAAAAAGCTTAAAAAACTGAATTAGGAAGTAAGTGTTTTACCAACAAATACGTTAATTAGGGTTAAACGAAGTAGTTTTTTATGGTTTTTTTATTTTGGCGAAAGCAGTGAAAAATCAAATTCATTGTAGGTGGCTCAACTCTGTTCGTGGACATAAAATTGCATTAGAAACAAATAATGACATTTTTGATAAACTTTGGAAAAAATGGCAATTTTAACAGATGTCCTTTACCAAGCATGATTGTTTATCGAATTTGAAGCACAAACTAATGCTAAACTCAAATTTAATAATAGTATACAATTCTCGTTTTAATGATTTCATCTTCCATGTCTCGAAATTGTATAATTATTAGAATGGGTTACACCTATTCAAAAAACTACTTTCAAATAGGATTTATTGTTTTTTTGTCACGTCTGGGTGAAACTGACGTAGAATTTTTTCCGTTTGTAAATATTCATGTGTTTGGATATCGTATCAGTTTTATGAAGTATAATATATATATATATATATATATATATATATATATATATATATATATATATATATACAGGGTCCGCCAATAGTGCGTGGACGAAGCTTTATGAGTGTATACAATATCGTTTTCAAAATTATTTATTGCAGGATTGTGTTGGGATCTTTCGGGTTACAATTAGAAAATATTTTCGCAAAAATTACTACTCGTATACAGGGTATTACAACACAAAGTTATATTTTTTTAATTGGAACATACCGTATATTATTATAAATTTGGATTCCCTGGTTAATTTTAAGGGCACTTTATTCACTATATGAGGTATCTTAAACGCGCAATTTAGGCACTGCATTCCATTTTTTGAAAATTTAGAGGTTGAAAAGAAAAATTGTAACAACCGTATGGAGAAATGTGTAACACAAAGATTTTAATGGTTGATTAGTCATAGACTGTGCTACATAAAATCGTAAAAATAGTAATATTATCTTATTTAATTTTCGAGATATCGTAATGCAAAGTATAAGATTTTCAATCATAGATAACTTGATTTTTTTAAATGGAAAGGTATACATTGTTTTACATTGTTAGATAGGACATTTAATTACATTTTTTTATGATATAACATTATTGGTATTTATGTTTTGCCGTTTTTGATAATCCAGCTTTTTCTGAATTTGCAAAGTTTAAGATTTTAATCATAGATAACTTGATTTATTTAAATGGAAAGGTATACATTGTGTTACATTGATATATAGGAAATTTAATTACAATTTTTTGATATAACATTGTTGGTATTTATTTTTGCCGTTTTTGATAATCCAGCTTTTTACTGAATTTATCGATTTTGGAAGAAAATAATATTAAATTAAATGTTCAAATTGTCGACCACGCTGATTTAGACAATACTGAATTCTTTTAATAAAAGAAGCTTCAACCCGATCTAACATATTAGGAGTAATTGTAGCAAAAACATTTCTAATTCGCAATTTCACATTCTCAGCAGTTGTTGGTTCTTCCTCATATACTTTATTCTTCACAAAGCGCCAAAGAAAAAATCCAATGGAGTTATATCGGGAGATCTAGCTGGCCAAGGTATCGGTCCTTGTCTTCCTATCCAATTTTCGTGAAACGTCGAATTTAACCACTGGGTTACAATTCTGGCATGATGAGGAGGTGCCCCGCCCCGTCTTGTTGGAAAAACATACCTCTTCTTTGAGACAAAGGTACATTCTCCAATAAATGATATAATTCGTTTTCTAGAAAATTATGATATTCTACCCCAGTGAGTGTGCCATTGAAAAAAAAAAGGACCAACAATAGTTCCGTCGAATATACCTGCCCAAACATTCACTGACCATTTATTTTGAGAGACTAACCGAAATTGGTGTGGATTTTCATTTGAATAAAAATGAAAATTATGTCTGTTCACAAATCCATTTCGAGGAAATGTACATTCGTCGGTAAATAATATCCCCGATATAAAATTTTCGTTCGCATTTAACTGTTGTTGAACCCACTGGCAAAAATTAATTCGATTTTGAAAATCTTGTTCTTTCAGCTCTTGATGTAATTGTACATGATAGGGGTGAAATTTATTTTTCTTTAACATTCGTCTCACGGAAGTTTGACTGATTTCTAAATTGTCACTTAATTTCGGAATACTAACGTGGGGGTTTTCAACTGTAGCTACAAGTACACGAAATTCATTTTCTTCATTTGTAACAACTTTAGCTCTTTCGTTTTTAGGATATCCAACACTTCCAGTACTTTCAAATCTTTCTAAAAGATTGCGAAACGATTCTTCTCTTGGTTGTCTTCGATCAGGATAACGCTGCCCGTAGATTCGACGGGCCAATAAACAATTTTTGTTTGATTCTCCAAGCACAAATATCATGTCAACTAATTCATTTTGCAAAAAATTACTCATTATAATTCTTAAATAAACGTATTACGTATATGGTGTTCGTAAAGTTAAGCGTCAAACATTCACACTGCTGAATTTTGTTTCTAATATTCTTTTGTTTTCATAGCTTGATGTGATTTAAACAATTATACATACATATGTAAACCTACGAAAATCGACAAATTCAGTAAAAAAGCTGGATTATCAAAAAACGGCAAAAAATAAATACCAACAATGTTATATCAAAAAAATTGTAATTAAATTTCCTATCTATCAATGTAACACAATGTATATCTTTCCATTTAAATAAATCAAGTTATCTATGATTAAAACTCTTAAACTTTGCAAATTCAGTAAAAAAGCTGGATTATCAAAAAACGGCAAAACATAAATACCAACAATGTTATATAAAAAAAAATGTAATTAAATTTCCTATCTAACAATGTAAAAAAATGTATACCTTTCCATTTAAAAAAATCAATTTATCAATGATTGAAAATCTTAAACTTTGCATTACGATATCTCGAAAATTAAAAAAGATAATATTACTGTTTTTACGATTTTATGTAGCACAGTCTATGACTAATCAACCATTAAAATTTTAGTGTTACACATTTCTCAATACGGTTGTTACAATTTTTCTTTTCAACCTCTAAATTTTCAAAAAATTGAATGCAGCGCCTAAATTGCGCGTTTAAGATACCTCATATAGTGAATAAAGTGCCCTTAAAATTAATCAGGGAATCCAAATTTATAATAATATACGGTATGTTCCATTTAAAAAAATATAACTTTGTGTTGTAATACCCTGTATACGAGTAGTAATTTTTGCGAAAATATTTTCTAATTGTAACCCGAAAGATCCCACACCATCCTGCAATAAATAATTTTGAAAACGATATTGTATAAACTCATAAAGCTTCGTCCACGCACTATTGGCGGACCCTGTATATATATTCACCGATGAAATTTATTTTTTTCTTATCGTGCTTACGTCGTAAATCTGCCACGCGTTGAGTAATTCTTGGTATCTTATGTTAAGCAGTTCACTTTGGATAAAGTTGTTATTAGGGACCGTATAGAAGGTTTATTTGAGTATTAAGGCTTATTATGTAGAAATAGGATGTCGGATTTTCAGTTCTAGCGATGGGAGGGTTGTTTGTGTCACACGTGGGCTTGAATTGATTTTTTCTCAAGGAATTGCCCATTTAGCATTCGCAGAATGGTAGAACGTTAAGAGTTTCGTGGGGTAGAGGGACTTTGTTTCTGATTTCGTTCAGTTAGTTTGTAACGAACTGTTGAGAGTTTGTGATGTAGTACCCTGCGCAAAAAGTTTATCGTAAGGGCATCAGCCCGTTCACCTTGTGTGGATTATAGAAAGAATTCATCCATTCCGGAGAGTTTTGTTTTGTGTTGATGTTCGTCGGTTTGTTCTGACGTTCTCGTTTATCTATTTTTTTAAGTAAAATCGCGCTTAACCGGATTGTGCTATTCTGTTGTTTTGATACATTTGTTTTGCATCGAGAAAGTATATCACAGCTTATTCAGATTGCCGTAAATATATTGCTACAATAAATTTTGTAAATAAATTAATGTTTGTGTAGATAAACTCTGGTGAAGCAGTTATTAAATCACTTGGTCTTGGTTTAAATATTGCTGTTAAATTTGCTAATATAGGTTAAAAGAATCAGTTATGTACTTGAAATTGACGATAGAAAAGCTGTCGAGTCCTGAAGGGACGTGACTGTAGGAAGAAATTGAAGGTTCATTGATATTTTACGATCAATTATGGATGGTCGGTTGTTTAAAAATTACTTCCAATTGCTGTGGGCCTGGTAGAAAACATTTTCGTACCGTAGAAGCGCGCTTCAGGCCATTGATATAATTTTATCGAAGCGTATTCAACCGTCTTTTGTAATTTTCTTGTGTGTTGTTTTTTATTTTTATTATTGTAGACTGATATTTTGATCTCGAAAGTTTGTCAAATTTATTTTCTACGTTATCATTATAACGATAAAGTAATTAAAATTAAGGTATAAAGTTATTGATTTTGGGAATTCTGAATCTTGCAAGGTTCATCTCGACGTAAGAAAGCTCGCGCTTTACTTCCGTTCGGAAGGGAATTCATTTGTTTGTGAGTTTATAACATTTGTACATGTTATTTATTTTTTTATTATTATAATATATAGTGCTAATTAACTTTAAGCATGTTATTTCATTATTGTATGTAAGATTACATGCAATCTCGCAGTACTAACATTATTTAGGAATCAAATAAATTTAGAAGATAAAACATTTTGATTACGTTCATGTTGCTAATCTACTAATAGTAATTTTTGAGTTACACAACCTTGCAACGACAACGTTTATTTATTGTTTATGATTTTCATGTAAGCTTTTAACGTTAACAATTTAGGAGAGATTTCACGGTTTGGTTGTTTGTTAGTTTTTTTAAGATATAGAATTTCACTGATACTGCAAAGTAAAGTTAGAGTAAATAAGGTTGATGACCTATCAGCTGGTCTTTTAGCACGTCATTTTATTGTGATTACGTGCGAATAATTTTGAAGCTTTTACAGGAAGCACCGGTCTAGGGCTTCTATTTTGCTGATTCACCTGGTTTTGCGACGTGAGGTAAGCAAGCTTTTTGTTTGTTTTGAACTTTTCTGTGGAATACTCGCATATATGTGCTTAGATCCCGATATTTTCGATCATAAACAAACTGGCGTCCTTTGATTTCCTCTATTGCAACTTATGTTTTACGAATTATCCTACATGCTAATTAATATCACGCCCACCCGTAACCACTGAGCTACCGCCACCCCTTCCCCTGTTTGTTACATCTCTACTATTAGTTTCTCCAATAAATAGAACATCCGCTGTACCTACATTTTGGCCCCAAATTCCACTAATTTTTATTATACTTTGAATTGTGAATCGAACTTAAACTTTGCAACAAGTAAACAAAGGTCTAATTAAATACAATATTTAAACGTATTTAAAAGAAGTGAAGTTATTTAATACCAAATGTCTACGCAATTTAATTTGGCGGTGTATAAAGTAATTATAATTTTGACATGCTTATGGGATTCCTTCTGTAGATCATACCAGTTAATTTCGAATTTATATTATTCCGTTTTATGCAATGAAATTTTTTTTCTCGTTATTTCAAGTGAAATTAATAAAAGTTAACTATAAAAATTAACAATGAATGAGTTAATTAAAAAAAATTGAAAGGCAAGAACATTTTGCGCGAACATTTTTCAATATGAACCCAATTTTATTATTTAATAAAAAAATTTTACGAATGAATTCAGTATATTTTTATGGGGAGAAGAAATATACTTTTAATTTGAAAACTTGAACATTTATTTGTGTATTTAATAACTTTATTATGTGTGTGTGGGTGTGTGTTATATAAATACAATAATACATAAAAGTGTTATATACTTCAAGTATTCATTTAATTTATCTTCTTTTACTTCTCTTTTAAACAGCAATTTCTACTTTTAATAAATTTCATTTGAAATGTCTTTATGTTGTTGAAGTCTTTCGTCTTTATATGTTTCACAATAAATCGTTTGATTTAATTCGGAACAATTTTCTTGCTTTTTACAAATAATGACATTTTTTTAATTGTAGACTTTTTTAAAAGAGTTATATAGGCCTACAGAGATTTATATTTAGCTCGCTGGGCACAATAAAAATTAACAAAAACAAGGGCTCGTCTCTCAACACCAAACCGAAAACAGTTCGTAAAATTCTGTAGGTTAAAAAATAAATTACTTGACGTATATTGCTTTTTCACGTTCCCTTCGTATACATTTATTAGTGGCAACTTCAGGTCTTTAGAGACAAAAATATTGTGAATATGCTACATAAAAATTGGGCAAAGCGAAATTACGTAGAGGAGTTTTACATGCTACAACGCGTAGCGGTATGTTGTATTCTTGTGAGGTATTACACAAATATGCATATGCAACGAAATACATGTCGCCCTTGATTAAAATATGTAACCCTTATTCACAACCAGTGGTTCGTTACTAAATAATATTCATGATGGCATATTACGAAGTTTACAGCACGAGGAAAGTGCATTTCTCTTTGAGTGAATGAGTAGTACAGGATGTCCTTCATCCCTTTATCATCTCCCTTTGATTCGATGTTTTATTCTCAACACGTTCGTCATTTTGGCTTGAGTGTCCTCTCTGTAGACGATCGCGTCCTGAAAATGAACGACGTCAGCTTGCGCGCTAACGAAAATAAAGATGAGTTGATATCTATTGGTTATAAAATTTCATCATAAAAATTGGTTACAGAAGGCAGCCGCTTAAATGATTTATGTTATTAGGAAATGTGTATTTGCACCATATGTGTCAATGTTTTATACGTGCCTTTTGATGCATGTTTGATGGAATATTAATGCAAATAGGTTTTGTTCATGCTAAATGAAATTGTTAAATGATCCGAGCTCGAAACAAAATTAAATATTTCCTTGAGTAGATAATCAACGTTTTCATATATGTATTATTAAGTTTTTAAACAAATTAGTGATGCTTCATGAACGGATATACTCATAAAACCTGAGGACTCGAGAAGTCATAATCGTTACAATAAAGAACTTAATGTTCCTAATAGTAAGGGGGTTGATTTTAACGTAACATCTTTGTATAATATTAATATCACCAACCTGAAACGTTTTAATCGTGAATTACGATTATAAAAATGGTAATAATTGTAACTTATGTAATTTATTGTTTTCCGTTGGGGATATTGCATGGGAAAACATAGTTTGAAAACGTATCATAACTAATGCATTTTCAAAAGTAGTAGATTTGTGGTTTACGTTCTCTTTAATTACTAGCAATAAATTGTAAATTAGAAAGTAAGCAATCTGTTTTAACATGTGGCAACTTATTTCCTCATTTGCGAAAGACCTTACTGGCGTTTGCTTGATTGCGGATCAACACTTCTATATCTTGAAAAATGCGCTTCCTTAATTATTTATTTCCAGTCAATTATGTACCAATTTCGTCGATAACCACTTAATTGGTGAGACAGAATTGCGTATCAAAGATTGCAATATCCGCATCTCTCAATATATTTTATTTTTTAAACAGAAACTTGACGTTTGGAACGGTGAACATCATGTCATATCTACATATTCTAAATACCTATATCATGCATATCACTGTTTAATGATACTCGTCATTTTATTATATAAAAGAGAATACATCTCAGATAGCGTCATCTTATTTCACTTTTCACTTTCTATCAATATTGTTATAGTTTCCAATAATTGTTATATTAAATACAAAAATTTACACGGCTTTGGCCCTCAACGCTACTGTTTAATTTTACTGTCATTTTAATAAATAAAGGTTTACTGAAAAATAAGATTATAAAAACTGTTAAATAAACGCCATTTAGCTAATAACAGGATAAGAATTTACGGATATTGGCGCCATTACAATGTTTCTTTTCACTTCTATGAATAAAATGTTTTGGTTTTGATTGAAATGTTTCCAACGATATACAGGGTGTCCAGAAACTCTGCTGATAATCGGAAACTACACATAACATACTAGACATAATTTTGTGTCGATTTAACCTAAATTACCTTAACCCTTTCGGGACGACTGGTACATATAAATACCAGAGAAATTTCAAACTACCTGAAAAATAAAATATTAGTTAAATTTAAATGAGAATTGTACCAGTCAGTAATATTGGGTATTGTTGGCAAATTTACGGTCAGAGCATTGTGAAAAATTGTGCACTTCGGCAACATCGCTTCAGTTTACAGTTTGGTGTACTAGACACGTGCATGTAGAGTGTATTATTTCGTTTATAAACAACTAAATAGTGCTTATTTTCGAGTTATTGTGAATATTCTTTGGTTACTATGGATCGACCCGCATCTAGAAGCAGGTAAATATTAATTTGACAAAATTATGAACGTTTTTTTGCGTAAATACTTGTTGTGGTACTTATTTGTACCAGCCGGGTTTTTTAGTGGTACACCTGTGTACCAGTAGTGTTGTAAGGTTGTGTAGTAATAAAATGTATTTCAGTCATTTATGAAGAAACCCCTTTCTCCAACAGAATTGGAACAGCTTCTTGAAGAGCAGCTTTCGGAACCGTTTTCTGGAGATTCTAGTGACGATTACGAACCCTCCGATGGAGATTCAGATACCGATTCTGATGAAAGTTATGAACAAGAGTCAGGTAAAGATGATGAAAATTCTTCTAATTCAAATAGTTCAGATATAGATAATAATATAGATAATGAACAAATAGAAGCTGAATTTGAGTCAACCTCTTTACCTTTAGATTTGGAAATAGATGAACCTATTACAAAGGGCAAGGGTAAGAACAAAAGGGTTACAGAGGTTGTTCAATGGAACACGCCGACTAATTAATTCACACCAGCAAAACAATTACCACTTGAAAGAGATTGTCAATTGGCATTAGACATTACTAGGAATGTGTCACCTATGGAGCTTTTTCACAAAGATTTTCCGCATTCACTCTATTTGAACATTGTAAATTATACAAATGAGCGTCTACACATTTCCAATCGAGTAAAAAAAAGGTTTGGTAAAATGACAGATAATTATAGGGACAATCTTTATTATGTCTTATAATAAGCTTCCGGCTTTGAAACATTACTGGAGTACTAAGAAGTCTACGGGAAATGAAGCAATAAGACACGCTATCTCACGAGATAGATGTCTATTGCTGGCTTCAAAATTATATTTTAACTCTCCATGGAAAGCAGAGGAAGCACCAAAAGCGTACTACGTCGATAGGCTAGTAGATTGTCTGAAATATACGTTTCAACGACGTCGTCAGGATAGTACAACTCAAAGTATCGACGAATACATGACAATATTCAAAGGCAGGTCATCACTGAAACAGTATATGCCTCTAAAGCCTACAAAAGTGTGGCTTCGTTGTGATAGCGCCACAGGATACACCTACGATTTTAGTATTTATACAGATAAAGATACCGTTGCTATTCCAAATGATACTTTAGGTGAAAGGGTTGTCAACTCACTGGCATCAACAATAAAAGTTAACGATGTGGTACTGTGCTTCGATCGCTTTTTTACTAGTGTGAGACTGCTACAAACTCTAAGGTATCCTGTTTTAGGAACAGTTATAACAAATGGAGTAAATGTTCCTGTTGTAAAAAAAAAGCTAGAGAAAGGAGCATGCAAGTTTTTGTCCTCTCCCGATGGTTTGCTATATGTGAAATGGTATGACACAAAAGAAGTTTCTGTGATAAGTAACTGTTATTACCCTAATACTAAGGAAATTTCGAAAAAAAAAACTGGTTCAATAAAACAAGTTGATTGCCCTGAACAAATTGTCTACTACAGGAAAATAATGGGAGGTGTTGATCGCGTAGATCACATTATAGGTCTTTATAATCATAATAGGAAATCCGCCAAATGGTGGAAGAAAGTATTTTACACACTATTGAACATGGCAGCAACAAATAAATGCTTGGATAATATACCACCAAGTTAGACGAGAAAAAATACCGTTTCTTCCATTTTTGGTGAAGTTGTCTGAAGAGTTGCTCGCAGAGGGAGCCAGCCACACAACCAGACATTATGTAAGAAAAGGTGTTACTTCAAAAAGAGAAAGCTATATGGTGAAGTCTCATTACATTTGCCAGTTGAAGGAACAACCAGAAGGAGATGTGTAAGAGGTACTGAATACAAAAAGCAAACCAGAACAAAGATTCTCTGTCAGCAGTGCAACATCCCTTTGTATAAAAACTGTTTCATGTTATACCATACAGTTTAGTAAAAAGAAAATTTGTTCAACTGACCAATAAATAATATTCTAATTACTGTTATTACTTATTGATACAGGACGGTTGGTACATATAAGTACCAACGGAAATGACGGTGGTACACATAGGTACCGCCACCCCTCGTCCAACCCCTTCACATTTTAACGTAACTGTTGGTAAAATTGGATTAACATATATCATTGTTTTCATAAAATAATAACAAAATATTTTAAATTACTTTTTCTGAATACCGTCCCGAAAGGGTTAATCCAAAAATGCCTCCTAAGGAAACTAGATCCCTTTTTGTTAAATATCTCAAAAACACCGCTACGTAACAAGTTCCAACTTGGTACAAGTAGATAATGACAAACCGGCCACTGAGAAAACGATTGTCTTATTGCAATCAGAAGCAGTCAATTTGGGGGGGGGCAACAGATTTTTTAACGAAAATTTTTTATTTTCAATTTTTTAATGGATTTTACATCAAATTCAAAAACTTTACGATATTTTCCATACAAAAGGTGTTATTAGTTGAAATCGCTATCTCGTACCGTTTTCGAGAAAAATTAATTTTAACTTTTTGTGTTTCTAGCAATATCGTTTCATTACTAAATTATGTTTTCAATGCCTGGTTGGTTGTGATAAATCAACAAAGAGTGTCTGATTTTACTTGTTTTAATTAGTTATTTAATTTGCTGTAAAATTTGTGAAAATCATTATTCATAAAACAAATGTTTTAATTTCTAAGGATAATATAATACAATTTATGTATCTAACATAATAAAATAATATTGAGGGCAACTAACGACAAGAAGAACAGAAGGAATTTTTATAGCATATGCTCTACATGGTGACCATTTGTTTCAATACATAAATCTATTCTTTTCTGTAAAGACGGTCTAATTCTTGCAAAAATTCCACGATTATTTCTAATTTCATTGCAAGCATCTTCAATTCTTTCCCATAACTGATCACGCGTGTCGATTAGAACAGCATAAACTAATGATTTTAAGTATCACCAAATACAGAAATCATAGGGGTTTAAGTCTGGGGATCTTGCAGACCAATTGACCGGACCACCTCTTCCAATTCATTGGTTACCATAACTATTGTTAAGAAATTGACGGACTTCTTCATTAAAATGAACTGGGCAACCACCGTGAAACAACCATAAATTCTGTCTGATCATTAGGGGAACGTCGTCTATTAAATCAGGTAAAACATTTTCCAATAAATTAAGATACGGATGTCCCGTTAGACGGCCAGATTACTCTACAGGTCCCAGCAGCTGATTACCGATTGAACCTATGCAGGCATTAATACTGAATCTTTGCTGGTGCTTCGTTTCTTTTATTGCATGAGGATTTTCGTCAATGTATGCGTAATGATGTGCATTATGTAAATTAAAAATCCCATCCCTGTTAAGGTAGCTCCATGGCAAAATAAAATATTAGACAAAAAATTAAGGTCCTGATTCTTTTTGTTCCTCAATCAGTTTGAAAACTCTACGCTGACAGGGAAATCACCATCTAACATCGCATAAACTCTCTGAAAATGAAAAGGATAAAAGTTTTCTGATGAATAAATAATATTCCATATGGAATATTTGGAAATATTAGGATACATAGCGGCGAGTCTTCTGGCGCTAATCTCAGGGTTCTCTTCAATTTCCATCAAAACATCGTCTTCGTATTCTTCTGCAACATCACTGTGTACTAGTTTCAGTATTCTTAGGAACTACTGAACCAGTTTCTCTTATTCTTTGGTGTAACGCTGTAAATGCTGAGTGACTGGGATGCCTTCCGTTTGGAAATTTTTCCGCGTATCTTCGTTCTACTGCACGAGCGTTACACTGTACTTCCCCATAAACTAAATGCATACCAGCATATTCTTGATTTTTATCTTTTTAATACAACAATAACTGTTTGACGTAACGTCAGATTTTGTTGATTTGTAACAGTCAACTAGGTATTGTAAACATAATTTAGTAATGAAACGGTATTTTCTACCAGTTTAAATTGATTTTTCTCGTAAACGATACCAGATGGCGATTTCAACCAAGTGCACATTTTGTATGGAAAATATCGTAAAGTATTTAAATTTGATGTAATATGTATAAAAAAATTGAAAATAAAAAATTTTCGTTAAAAAAAGTTGCAACCCCCAAGTGGACCGCTTCTGATGGCAATAAGAAAATCGTGTTTTGAGTGGCCGGTTTATAATTCTAGACTTATTCGTTGTACCAAGTTGGAACTTGTTACGTCGCGGTGTTTTTGAGATATTTAACAAAAAGTGACTTGACGGTGCCATCTTCAAAATAGCTCCCTTAGGAGGCATTTTTGGATTAAGGACGGGTTGGTGACGTTTATTTATGATCACCAAATCTTAAACACGTTGATTTATTTTATAGGTATTTTTATATTTGTGGTCAATTGCACATCAGTTTGCAATAAGGCAAATTTTTGAATTAAATTCAATCTATAGCATTAATTTGCCGTTATTTATAATGACATATCACTATATTAATATTTGTTATGTATTGATTTGTTTATTATTGTCATTTTGAAGTAGAGCAACTAGTTTTTCTTGTTTTAGAATGGAGTTCAAATTTTACTGGGATTGTAATATCAGTGTTGGGTAAATTTTGAGACTTGATAATCTCATTTAGCGGATTTATTAAGAAGGCTTAAAGCTCATGAGTTTAGTGAACTTTCAAACATACTGTTCTGGTTAAATATATATTCTTTAACCTGACTTCGTGGAATTCCACATTTAATAGCACTAATGTTTTAAACACAATATAATTTCACAATTTTTTTAAATAATTATTTAGTTATCTACGTGTTTCACATGTATGATTATCAAGAGAAAATATAAGTAAAATAAGAATGTTATGGTAACAAATCATTAAGGTAAAACAGCAAACTTGATGTACATTATAATTGCATACTTAAAATATCTATTAAAGGCGAGTCTTTAAGATCAACCTTCTTTGTGCCTAATTGACACGAGGTCAATTAGGGTTATTAGTTTACTTACTTAAAATGCATTTAAGTTTATTTATTTTATATTGAGCGATTTATGCGACAATCAAAGTCCAATGCACTTCCCTAGCCATGAAATAATGTATAAACTAGGTAATTGTACTTTTTAGAGGGAAGAATTAAATTGAGTTTAGACGAGTTAACATCGTGTGCAGTGTATTTGATATACGAAAATGAAACAGTTTCTTAAAGTGCAAGATGCGAAATTCATTAATGAAACACGTTTATTTAACAGGGGAAGTAACTAATACGGTAGTTGTAAATTCAGTTTCGGTGAAAAGTGAAATTTGTTTTTATATTATTATGTGTGTTACTAACCTTGAAATTTGTGGAAAGCATATACTTGCTTTACAAGGACCATAAGGAGGAATTTAAAAAGCGCTACAGTTCTACCATTAATGTTTGATCGTTCGACGTATTTGAAAACCAACATCAAATAGACCAACCGCAGCCATCTAATTATCCCAATATTAATGTAGGGATTCCACAACCATTAGGTGCCATGATGAGGAAAGACACATCGAACTCAGTGATTCTGGGTCTACACAGAAAGACGCATCTCATCATACGCGTATAAGCAATTAGTAATTTAATTTTTAATAAGCTTAGGTAGAATTAGAGAAGACTTATTAATCTTGATAAACAGATGAGTAACTTAGACGAGTTAACACGTTTATATGAGGAATTAGAAGTCTTTGCAAGAAATATTAATAAACACAACAGTAGTAGAAGGGCAGATAAAGACTATGTAAGTAGAAAGCTAGATAAATTACGTCAAATTAGGCTAAAATTATATAAGGCGGTAGAGAAATTTACTAAAAGCGAACACAGCCCAGATGTAGTTTTAACCGCAAAACACAGTATAAGCTAGATTAAAAAACTTTTAGCAGTATCAGATAACGTATTGCAAGATAGGTTAGAAAAGGCTACAGTTGAAATTAAGGATAGCCCAGAAGTAGAATACCGGCACTACTTTCATTTGTCAAGTCACAAGCCCCGCTCACTTTTGACACTGGGAATTTCCAATGACGCCCACGTGGGAGTCGTATTTTTGACCTTGAGAAAGTTGTTTATCTTGAGAAACTGGTTTACCTTGAAAAGGTTGTTTACCTTAGAAAATTGGTTGACCTTGAGAAAGTGGTTGGCCTTGGACATGGACTTGCGCGGGAAATTTGAAATTTGATTTTTTTTTAATAATAGGAAGTTCTTGTAAGATAAGTGTAGGCACTATCTGTTGGACGGGAAATTTGAAATTGTTTTTAATGATAAGGAGACTCTTGTAAGACAACTTGCTCTTGGGCCTTCGCCCCTTCGTGCGATGGTATGGGAATCCTAACCTTATAAGACAGGTGTTGGAACTAGCTCTGAGGACTTAACCTCCCGTCGTGGCCCCCTTGGCTGGACATCGTATTCTAATAAGGGGGCCCTAATGCTGACTTATAAGACAGCTATTAAAACTAGGACTTAACCTCCTGTCGTGGCCCCCTTATTGCGAAATTTGAATTTGTTTGTAGCACCATCTAGTGGTGTATGGACTAATGAATATTTTCTGTAATAAAGGTGGTACCACCTAGCGGTATATTTCTAGGACTAATCTGGAGTTGTTTGTGGCGCCATTCAGTGATATATTTTTAAAGTAGCGAGTGTTTTCTGTTATAGAAGTTGATCATGCACGCCTTTCTAGTTTTTCTCGTCTCTTTCTCTCTCTCGTTTCTCCGTTTCTCTTTCAACTCTTTCTCAAACAAACAAATCAAATCAAATTAATCAAAATCAGAATGACCTCGAATTCGAACGGGGGTTGACCTCGTACGTGGCCTTGGCCCCGGCCTTGAGCCAAAAAAATCGAATTCAGAACCTCCCCAGGAGATTTGAATAAGGGTCCTAATGCTAGCTTGTAAGATAGGTATAGGAACTTGATCTCGGGTCTGAGCTTCTGATTTGAATTTGTATTCTAATAAGAGGCCTTAATTCTAACTTGTAATACAGTTAGGTCTGCGTACCCCTATTGTCGTGGCCCTTGTTGTGAAATTTGAATGTTTGTAGCGCCACCTAGTAGTGTATAGACAAATGGATGTTTTCTGTAATAAAGGTAGCGCCATCTAGCGGTATATTTTAAAAGATCATACAGATCCTTGTAATTGTTATGGTTGATTTTTTTTTTTCAATTCTAATAGGAGGTCTCTCTAACTCTTAGGAACTTGCTCTCAAGCTCCTAAAAAAGGAATTAGTTTTAAATGGACGCAACAATGCCTATCAGCTTTCGAAAAGTTAAGACATTGTTTAAGAAACCCGCCAATCTTGGATTAAACAGATTTTTCGTTAGAAAATGAAATCCTTAAGAACTATCAAACGTTGCGGTAGAAGCAGTATTATGTAATTCTAATGATAAACCTATCGCATACGCCAGCAGATCTTTAACCAATGCCGGAAAAAAATATTGTACGATCTTTTATATTTATTTGGCATGAATGTAACGAAACCATAGTTTCCGTTACCAAAACAAATACCTTTTGTTATCGTTTAGTTTATTTAAATTTTTCTTACAAATTGAGTTTTGGTTTTCCGTCTCGCCGTTAAATTATTATATATATATATATATATATATATATATATATATATATATATATATATATATATATATATATATATATATATATATATATTATTTCTTGATTTTGTTCATTAATTTTGTTTTACCAGTACAATTTTTTCAGTGTTGTGTTGTGTGCATAAAGTATTAATTTATTTCTGTTACTGCCTTGAATGCGTTTTTGGTTCTTGTTTGTAATTTTTTTTCCAGGTATTTATTTTCGCCACCGTTGGCGAAAAATTATTTTGTTAATTGTCATCGCCAAGCACTAGAGTGCGCTTTGTTTTCTTCCAGCTCTGTAACCACCCATTTATTTGAGTATTATTTTTTGTTATCTGAGAAATATTTATTCAATTGCGCCCCACTTACCCGCGATAACAAAATTAATTTCTTTTCTGAGACAAAGAGTATTTATTTATTTTCTTGCCG
This sequence comes from Vesta saturnalis, assembly GCA_036346205.1. Classification (NCBI taxonomy): domain Eukaryota; kingdom Metazoa; phylum Arthropoda; class Insecta; order Coleoptera; family Lampyridae; genus Vesta; species Vesta saturnalis. The sequence continues at coordinate 751,665 of JARFJB010000246.1, forward strand.
TTTGACAACTCGCGTTGCGTCCTTTACAACGTATACAACTTAACTTTTTTTTGATTTTCTTCCGATCTCTGTGGAGTTATATTTTTTGTAACTGAATTATTTTCGAATTCATACTACCAGCACCGCGCATTTCCGACTCAACGACAGAAGATTTAAATACCGGCACCGATCTAAATATTAAGAAACCCTGGTAAACCGACTTCTTCACTGACGCTATTCGTACCTATTTTACCTGTTTAATCCCCTCAAAAAGGAATCTAGGCCTCTAAACCACCCTTTACCTAGATTGGCGGCGCTCGAGTAACCCAGTTATACCGCCATAGGCCAACTCTCAAATACTGCTGATAGCAACCGATCGTCCACCGAAAGTAAAAGCGTTATATGAATAATCCATCTAACCGACTTACGAAATTTAGACTTGTGCTCGTTGAGCATGATTTCACAGTTCATTACGTTAAAGGGGGAAAAAAAACGTCTTAGCTGGCGCTTTATCGCGCATTCAAGTAAATTCAAACGAATTAAAATCGATGTCACAGCCTTATAACAAATCATTTGTTATTACTAGAGCTCGGAGTAAAAATAAAAATGAAAACATCCTAGTTACGATGTTCACGATAGTAGGCCTTTGATCACCCTGGTATTGTCGAGCTTTTGAAACCACCAGAACAAACTGTCGAATTATTAGTTGGTAACGAATATGAAACTTTAAAACTAAGTAAAAATTCTGATGACGGAATTTTATAAAGTAAATAATCTGGTATACGATAAAAGGCCAATATAATTTGTCTTTTTTATTACAAAAATGTAAAATTGAATGTTTTTTTGTGAAGTCATAAGGTCATTATTTACTATTAAATGTTTGGCATAAATTGTGTTTATATTTGAAATATCTAATGTGTTCTTTGTATCCAATATCAAATTTCCTAAGTTTTTGTTCAATATATACAGAATTACAGAATGTGCAGTTCAATTTATAAATACCAGTTTGTTGGAATTTTTGGCGTTAAATACATTTGAGAACAGTGGTATTACTTTTGAAAGCTACTCTGTACTTCTTGTTCTTTTGTAATATGTGAGCTTTTTCTGAGATTTTTCCAAAATATGAAATTGATATGTATTTATTTTCTGTCGGGTTTGTGCTAACTGGATAAATGTTTTTGATAGAATACTTGTACCCTTGATTTTTAGGCTGTGTTAATTAAATTTGAAATGTAACCGTTTACCTGTTCAATGTGTTTTATAATTGATATTTCTTTATTCTGGTTGAATGGTAAAGACATTGCTCTATGTACTAATAATGTATATGTAGCTACCTTATGTGTTTTATGGTGACATGAATTGTTGGAACTAATGTCCCTATATGTAGGTTTTCTGAATATGGAGAACTCAAACTTGTTTTCTGTATTAATTTGTATGCTTAAATCTAGAAAATTAATTTCTCTATTTTGTTCTTTTTCTGAGAAAAACAAAATAGAGTTACTTCAGGGACAAAGAATGCACTAATAACCAATCTGAGACAATGGCATCGTTATTATAAACAAATAGGGGGCGACATCGATAAGTTTTACATATTAGTATTTATTATAATTTGTGTAATGTATGTGTAAAAAAATAAATAAGCCAAATCTATTGCCGATCAGTTATCGCTAACTTCACATTAGTGAATAATCAATCTACTTGAAGGTGGTTCTTTTTGCAAATTATAAATGCAATTGTTACAGAAAGAATTAAAACATGTCGTTAAATGTAATAGCATTGGATTCTTATTGATAAATAAATTAGATTAATTAGTATACATTGTTAAATAGTATATCAGAAGGATAAATATTCATTCCTAGATTAACTTCGTAAAATATAGCTTCGAAAACAAAAATGGATGCGTTCACAACAATTAAACTACCTTGGGCGTAACGACCGCAGCTCACGTTGGACACAACGACCAAACTTCTGTATGGCCGTTGTGTCCAGTAGCCGTTGTGTCCTAGCATCCTATAATGTTTCTACGATAAATAAACAGTAAATTAACAACCACTCAACGAGAAAAGATCATTATAGGCCTACCTACTACCGAGTTTCTACCCCATCTCCAATTACTCTCAAACAGACGCGTAAGTACCCTTCATTAACAAGGCTTCTGTTGAAACAATTTTTGCCATTTGAAGTTGAAACAAAAACAGTTGTAAACTTCATCTTTTTTTTGAAGTCTTGCAAATTTTAGACTTTAATGTTGATAACTAATAAGCTCACAGTGATCTAAAAAAGGGCTAATGCCATATAATTTCGACGAAAAATGGCTGAGTAATTATAACTTGTCTCATTTTTAGTTTTTTTTTTTATTTCTTACAACTTTTCCGAGACTGCAATTTATCAAAATTTAAAGTTTTGAGTTATAAGTGAAAAAGTAATTTCGGCATAATAATTATTTAAAACTATTAGCTTCTCTATATTGTGTATTTGAAAATATTAGCAACAAAAAATCGATGAATCCCTTGATGAGTGATCTTTTCTTTCATCCCAACGAATGCTTTTCAACACTCAAACCCACCTACATACTTGCATGAATATCTTTAAACTTATCAAGAGCATGTAATTAATTTCTCATGTAGTTATAAATTACAGAACTATCACACCTTGGTGCAGCGTGTCCCGCCGTTGGGTATTACTTTGTGAGCACTTGTTCGTGTTACTGTAAGTTACGTTACGCAAATTAAATTTGGAAACTTTTAGGGATTGAGGTAGAACGTTGTGTTAAACCATTATTACTTGAATTATTGTCACATGTTGAGGGCTCTACATAGTACATTTGCCTCAGTATCGTTACCTGAAAGGCAAATTAAAGATCGTGTTTGGATTTGGCTCAAAAGGTGTAATATCATCTTTAGTAGTGTGTGCTTGTTAATTGGTGGCTAATTTAATCGAATAAAATATCAACTAAGGATTATATAATTACGAGTGTGTGCAGTTAGTGTTTGTCGGAATACCGTTATGCGCTGTTTTGCTTCACAGTTACTGTGATCATGTTTGATTAAATTAAAGTATTTGCTCAAAAATTCATACTGATGAATGAAGTTATGAGAATGTCCTTTTTTCCACAAAAATTACAATTCGTTTTAGTACATGTGAAAGATAGCAAAATCCAAACTAACATAGTATGTTAATGGAATTGTACTTATCGTGATCATCATCAGAAGTAGAATATGATGCTTTTCGTCTTTTTGCATAGTGCAGAACCCTTGCGCTTAAAATTTTATTAAGAGTATATCCAAGAATATTTGCTTCATGTATTCATGGTAAAGAATCTTTTTCTGCTGATCTATTATAAAATTGAAGAAACCTTTTTGAATTTCCTGCGAGTTGAAGTTGTGAACAGTGACTGAAGCATTCAGTTAATTTTAAATTCAGCGTGAGAATTCCACGTGGTGCAAGTTGAAACTCCGAAACACTTGAGTGGATCAAGGATCAAGGATTTTCCCCCACTTTTTTTAAATAAGAAAGAATTTTTTTGTAAAGCCTGCAGTAAAGTGGTGAGTAATAGCGTATTTTTTATCTACCTCGTAAATGTTAAAAATAAGCTAAATAAGATTTCATTGAAACAGACTGTATATGATTTCACGTGATTTAACACACAAAAACCGATAGCTGCGGGCCATATATTGCAAATTTAATAATTGGAGTTTTAAATTGTAAAAAATATTTTAAGCCCTATTTAATTAATTTCAACAGAACTCGGAAAGACAGACAGTGTTACAGTTGCTAGATTTTTAAGTGAAAGCTTATCAAACTTTTTTCAACTGGAGCGGATCCCATACAAAAATCATTTTGATGCTTTCTGACGTAACTTCATATATTTTAACAGTAGGGCAAAACTTGAAAATATTCTATCCAAATTTGATACACACTACTTGTCTGGCACATGAGGTAGAGTTGCCGAAACAATTACAGACGAATTTCCTTTAGTTAATAATTTAATTAATTGTGTGAAAAGAATGTTTGTTCAAGCACCAGTGTTTAAAGAAAAATCGCCAGATATTTCTTTCCCCCAAATCTAGTCATATCGAGATGGGGTACGTGGTTGGATGCTGCGCTGTATTATGCAAGTAATTTTAATAATATCGAGGAATTAATTTTGGATTTTAACGACAGCACTAGCGCAATCAAAGAATCAAAGTTTTTACCAAAAAAATGAACTTCCATATCCACTGGCATTTGGTAAACCTTTGTTAGTATCACTCTACACAGTTACAAACAGCAGAAGTTCCTTTAATAACATCAATCGAAAAAATTCAAAATTTCCAAAGCTTAATTAAATAGCTTAAGGGGATATTCGCACGAAAGTATTACAAAAATTGCATAACTTCCTAACCCATTAACGCCTAAAACTCTACTGGTGAAAAATATTTTTGTACATTTCGAACCTAGGTTAGGAAGTGTGTAAAAACAAATTTATTCAATAATTTCATAAATTTTTTGATTAGGGGTTAATTTAGGGGGCTGTACTCAAAAGAGTACTTCAGGTCAATTGACAGTACATTTTAATTACTTGATGTATGAATTTTTAAAAAACAATTTCTTTCAATACACAGCGTTTTTTCACTGCCAGCGTACTCTACCACTACACTGAAAACAACGAAGTTGATTCGCAATCATCTTTGTAAAAACAGAATCATATTGAAGACCTTCTGGCAAGGGCTGGACGGTCATCTTTTCTTATGTTGGCTTGTACCCTCACGTAAATATGATCTTCCTGTGAAACCACAACAAATCTACTTGATCCTCATGTCAATCGTGTATATCTACTTGATCCTCATGTCAATCGTGTATGTGAATAAGGCCCACTTGCCTTTTACTGCAGTTCTATAATTTGAAATAGATTGATCGAGAAGATCAACCCATACCCGCATTATAAGGTTATTCTATGTCAACCTTTTCTTCCCACCGTTTTATGTTTCCAATTGGTTCCATACAATCATAGTTGCTGATCATACTGCAAACATTACTTCTCTTTCCACCTCACACAAAGTATCTCATTGCGGGTATCAAATCGCCAGTCATAGTTATCACGTTTCTTTTTAGAAAATTCCTTATTTGGTGAAAGTGGGCACTGCTTCGTTCTGTTCTCTCGTATTGTACTCGTAGCTCTAAATTCCTTCTTTTTTTAGTGTTACGAGTAGTATGTATGTAGAGAAATAGTTATCAAAAAACACCACATTGTTGGAGGACTGCGGAATGCGCGTTAGTCATTTTAAAACTACGTTAGCATCCAGTGAAATCTTCCGCTCATCATTTTCTTTTCCACAATATACGTTAAAAGTATAACAGTAGCCTATTGAGCTACATTAGACCCAGATTTTGTACCCAAACCGGACTGGCTTACCTTTCAAAAACTGCTTAACTGGATGCCTACCAAAATATTTTATCATAGATTCGTCAACGGATAAATCTTTATGGAATACACCCCATTGAGAAAAAGTATTTTCGAGGAAATCCATCAATGGCTTAAGTTTGTACATACGGTCTGTTGAAGTACCGATTGCTCTGTTATCTACCAAATGAAGAAACCTCTTACTTTCTAAAAAGCCCAAGTCTTCATCGCAAGACCAATACATTCGTTCCTGAGGAACACTATGATAGGCAGTCAACAACAGAATTCCAATAAAGGTGCGAATTTCGTTTGCAGAAACTCTAAAATTGTGGTTACTTTTTTAGGCTACATAAATCATTGATTCGTTAACAATAAGATTTATAACGTTATCATCGAATAGCTTCTCAAATATTTGACGAGGGCCCAATCCATTCAAGTCATCCACCATCTATTCAAGTATAAATTAGTAATTATAGGAAAGACGAGGAATGTAAAATTGATACCTTTGAGTAGTTGTTGGCATAAATGGAATCATTTGCACCAAAAGGTACATACGTGGTTTGAACTTTCGTCCATCGCTGTCCTTCAAAATCCTCATAAACAGTGGTTGCTGCTGAGGATGAGTTACAGTAGTAGGCAAGGAATCATTATTTGAGGCTGTAATCAGAAAATGTGATATACGACGTTTCCGGGTTGATGTTCTTTCGGGTGGTGTCGATTCCGGCGGTTCAAATAATTCGCGTCCCTAATAACACTTAACGGTTCGTCATTTTGTGAACCACTAGGACATCCAATTTCAATAAGACCGGGAACATCAGTAGGTAATTCATTATTTCTAAGATCATCGCCATTGATTTGTTCATCATCAGTTATGACGTCAAGATCAGGTGGTATAGTGTTTAGACAGAACTCCTTAGAATCTTCAAATCCTCTAATCTTTCGAAACGACGTCTTCCGTAAAAACAAGTTGTTGGGATTTCCATTTAGAATATCTACAGGAATAATCCAGATATTTCAGAAATTTTCACTACGTCTAAACGTATTCACCTGTTGTACTCTTATGAATGCGCCAGCATTTACAACCCTCAAAACCATACTATTTTGATAAATACAATATCAACAATACACACTCACTTCTAAGTAGGTTTTCTTGGATCCAACCGACACCAATATTTATGAAAATATTACACAGTAACTAACACAGATAATAAAATATAACCATGTGTCAGGTGAGGTAAACTGCACCAGATTTAAGAACACTTGTGGAGCTATGAAACTATGTTAATAATGCAGAATTCTCCGAAACTTATGCACTACCACCTATTAAATAGTAGTACACCCATAGACGCGCAAAATTCAAACTGGTGTAAATATTAGAGCACCAATTATACTTGTACTCGGATAAGTATGCTCGACGTTAATGGGTTAAATCACGGCGTACTCTATACTAGGCGGGAATATAGGAGTGTGAGACGTAACGTCAGTAGGCCTAGAATTGTAATGAAATGCATGCAGTAGCATAAAGAAACCGTGGAGTTTTAGGCTGCACCAACAAATTCTAATAATGTGTGTCGCAATATGATTCGCATATGCCATGTACCGGATTCTCGAAACACCTGTCATAGTACTACTTTATTTAATGTTACAAAATATTGCGATGTATAATTATAAAAAATTTCGAAAACCTCTGTAAATCACTTGTGAGCGTTAAAAAAGTTTAATACCCTAGCGATAATTTAAAGCATTGCAATAAAAATCTAATTAATGGTTGTATTTACTGAAATTGCAGCTACATATGTGTTTATTAAAAAAAAATACATGAATATTTTACTAATTTTAAGAAATGTAGTTGATTTATAATAGGAATAGCATTAACAGCTATTTACTACAGTTTCTTTCAGTTAATGAATCGATACAATATCCATGAAACATGCTGATGCAATTTGTATTGCACGTAGTATTCTTTTGTCTAACTATAAAAAATTAAGAAATAATGTAATTGCAGACCGCAAAACAAGTGTCAAAAAAAAAAAAAATTAAAAACATTGCAATGAATTCTCGACTTTTTCATTATTCATATTGCATTAGTGTCATTTACAGTTAAATAAGTAAACTATAGAAGTTACATTTAAACATTTAGTATCCTAATCACTTTACATTAGACATAGAGAATAATAATAATTCTTGTACGTATTGGTAACTAATTACAGCAACTTCAACAACCAATCTTTCAGTTAAATATTAATTATTATTTGTTCTGTGACTGTTGCTATTTCATTATTGTTTGTTTAATAAACGTCAACTTTCTTTTTTCAATTCCATGTATCTACTCGTTAAAATTTGATTAACAACAGGAAATCTGTCCGTGTCTCAATACTTTCCGTGCGGCAATCGGCCTACTGACGTCATCGTCGGAGCTGAAAGTGGGGGCTATATTCCCGTCTGGTATAGAGTACGCCGTGGTTAAATGCAAACGAAGGGTTTATGATTCCTACTCAAATCAGCCAAATTTTAAAAGGTAATTTGAAAACGATTCAAATTCCTTTAGATTTGGAGATTATTAGCAATCTAAAAAATGCTCCAATTACGTCAGTTGACGTGGCAAAAGTTTTTGTGTATATAAAAATATTGGCAGTTTTTTGTTCTAGCTAATTAAAAAAATTATTTAATTATTCATTGTTATAGTTCGTTAAAAAGTAAAGATTAAAATTAGAAAACTACCTTCCTAGTTCAAATAAATAATTATTATTAATAATAACAATATTATATTATATGGTGTAGTTCGTTAAAAAGTAAAGATTAAAATTAGAAAACTACCTTCCTAGTTCAAATAAATAATTATTATTAATATTAAGAATATTATATTATATGGTGTTGTGGAACTTACGGATTTTTAGTGTTAGATGTAATTAATTAGTTTTTAGTTATATTTTGTGTATGTCTCAAAAGTTTTGGCACAAAATCTATTGGATTTAAAATACGCGAGAATGATAAAATATTACGTTGGCTTTGGAAACAAAATTCTCAGAAAGTTTGTCTTCACTTTCACAGTTCAGTTTTAGAAAGCAGTTGTACTAAAACGTCTTACAAATTAGATCTTCGTAAAAGTATTTACAGTCTAGTTGGGCAAATGTCTAGCGGTGAAATAGTTCGCATATTCGAAAATCAAAATATCTCTCGAAGAACTAGTTATCGTACAATAGCGGATTGTGAACAAGGTATACCATGTATAAATCTCCCAAAAAGTGGAAGACCCAGACCTAAGGCAGAGTAGACATATTAGTAAGAAGAGCAACAAATAGCGTTGGAATGACGGCCAGGAAATTAGCAAGGGAGTATAGAACTTCTAAGGATACAGTTTGGAGGGAATTCGTTAGGAATGGTCAAGAATATCGAAAAAGAAGAAAATGTCCAAAATATACACGAAACCAGTAGGCACGGATACCATGATGTTGGGAATTAAGGCGGATACATTTTGCCAACAACAAACTCATTGTTATTGATGATGAAAAATAGTTCACTCTAAGTAACTCAGATAAGGGTAACGATGGTTTCTATACTGATAACATAGAAAACTGCTCACAGAATGTTAAATATAGAGAAAAGGCAACATTTGCTGATAAAATTTTAGTCTGGTGCGCGATTTCTATAAGACGGATATCGATGCCTTATGTGGGGCGTGTAAGAGGCGCAGCACTAGATAGTCAGAGGTATATTCAGAAATGTCTGGTCAAACTGAATAATTTCATTAATGAACATCATGCTGAAGACGATATAATGTTTTGGTCAGACTTCACGTCATGCCCTTACGCCAGGGAAACACAGAACTGGCTCAACGCTCATAACATACCTTTTGTACCATGAAACGTCAACCTCCCTAATCTACCTCAGGCCCGCCCAATAGAAGAATTTTTGGCACTTTTGAGTAGAAAAGTGTATGATGGAGCATGGCAAGCCGAAAATATGAAGGACAGTTGAGACGCAGGATGTACAGAAAAATTCGAGAGATAGATATTACAGCCGCCCAAGACCTTATGCGAGATGTTCGTAGAAAACTGCGTCTTGGTGAAAATCACGTACCACTTCATTTAAGTTCTCAGTTTTGTTAATTATAAGGTTATTAATTATGTTTGATAGCTATAAGTTTAAATAAAACATATTTGTTCATAAAACTGAATATAATATTTTGAGCTAAAAATTTTGAAACATACGGTATCTTAAAAACATGCATATTTGTTGCATACTTTGACTATTTTAATGCTATATATATATATATATATATATATATATATATATATATATATATATATATATGCGCATATCTTTACATGTTGAAGTGCATATCATTCCGTGCACTGGTTATAATCAACATTTTACACGTATATGTTCAAAAATCTGTGGACATTATAAAGGGTTTTCCAATAAGAGGTGTTATTTTGAATAGCCCGCTATTTCGGTAGATGTCACTTTTGAAGCTGTCATTTATTAACATTTCACAAGTAAAAACTACGCGATTAATAAAAATGGAATGATACACGCTTCAACAACGCATTGAAATTATTAAAATTCACTATAAAAATGGTGAAAATTTGGCAGAGACGGTTCGTAAAACTAAAACATTTTTGGGTCGTCGTGAAGCACCTTGTCGGACCGCAATACAGAAATTGGTGAACAAATTCGAGCTGTTGGGACAAGTTAATGATGTGAAGAATAAAACCCGTGCACGTCGCTCAAGAACAACTGAGAATTTTCCTGCTGTAGCCCAAAGTGTTGAAGAAAACCCAGGTTTGTCGTTCTTTGGAATTGGGCATTCCACAAACGTCATTACACCGTATTTTGCATAAAGACTTGGGTCTTAAGGCGTATAAAGTTCAGTTAACACAAGAACTCAAGCCGGCCGATCATCAACAACGTCGTGTCTTTGCTGATTGGATCGTTGAAATGCATGAAAATGATCCGAAATTCCATCGAAAAATCATCTTGACTGATGAGACCCATTTCCACCTCGGTGGGTACGTCAACAGGCAAAATTGTCGCATCTGGGGCTCGGAAAACCCAAGAGTTATTGTTGAAAAGCCTCTCTATCCTCAACGTGTGACTGTTTGGTGCGGTTTATGGTCTGGCGGGGTCATTGGACCTTACTTTTTCGAAAATGAGGCTGGAGCAACAGTTACGGTGAATGGATTGCGCTATCGAGAGATGATTAATGATTTTTTATGGCCGGAATTGGATGGTATTGATCTGGACAACGTTTACTTTCAACAAGACGGCGCTACGTGCCACACAAACAACAAAACCATTGATCTTTTACGGGAAAAGTTTCCGGACCGTGTTATCTCTCGAAGAGGTGATCACAATTGGCCACCGAGATCTTGTGATTTAACACCTTGCGACTTCTTCCTTTGGGGCCACGTGAAAGATAGTCCACGTGAAAGATAAGGTCTACGCCAACAGTCCAGCGTCGATTCAAGACCTCAAAGATGGAATTCGTGAGGCTATCGATGACATAGGGCAGCCACTTTGCGATTTGGTTATGGAAAATTTCATGAAAAGGATATGGTCCTGTAAGCGTGGTCGTGGTAACCATTTGGCTGATATTGTTTTCCATTATTAACGGCATACCTTCCTCTTTATAATGAAATAAACATCCGATCAATTATCTCAAAAAAATCCATTTTCTTTGAATATCAAAATAACACCTCTTATTGGAAAACCCTTTAATATTAGTGGTGTAACTGGTATAAATGGTATAAAATATATAAAACGTGTTTTAATATATAATAATGAAATAAGAGTGAAAAGTTCTCCAAAAACACAAATCGTTATAACTAACTGAAGATACTAACCATTCACCATAAATAATGCCTTTGTCCCAGTCGGCAGTTTAAGTGGGGAGGTTCATCTTTTGATTTGCTTAATTGCCACATTTTATGCTAGCTTTCTTCCACTGAACATCAATATAAAAAAATTGCAATGTAACACTATTAAAAATGATCTCGGACGCCAAGTTATTTTTTAATCATGCTCGGAATAACTAAACCGAGGTTGTTAACAATTAAAATTTTATCGAAATGTAAAAAATAAAAATATACAAATATGTTTATTAACAGTTAATAATATGGTTACATAAAATATATCTTAAAACTAGCCTTCAATTCTAAAAAATCATTACATAAATACCTGTTCGTAAAATTTTGTACACAAATTTTTTAATAACCTCTAGTATCTAAATGATTACGGAAATTTCAACTGAGGTGATGTCATCTTTGCATCAATATTGCATAATCTCTTGTAATAATGCTTTGCGTAGTAAGCCACACCCAAAACTGGAATTTTATTTCTTATAAATTTTATCTTCTTGAAATGGAATAATACGTTTAATGCATTATCTTGAAATTTTCCAATAAAAATTGCAATCATAAAATGAAAGCGTACGCAACAGTAAAATTAAATGCGTAATCCAAAGCGGTAAAATTAAAAAATAAAAGTGAAGTAAAAGTGCCTAAAAAGAGCAAATGTTTTAATTTTTAGTATTACGAGTTAAAAGATATCTTACCATCAAATTAATGGCACTTGCACAAAATTTAGGGAAAACCCAAACTTTCTGCTTCTCTTAACATTCATCAGGAAGTGAAAAAATGGATGCTTTGGAAGTTAGATCATGTAGTCGTGCGCGAAAAGATTTGCGCAAGGAATTAAGTCACGATGACGTAATGCGCGAATAAAATGATCAGAAAAATAAAAAAGTGGGAATATAAACCATTAAGAAATATATACCCTTAAGAAGATATGCACTTAAGTAACACCAAAATTAAGTTGCCTACCTGATACCTATATTTCAATAATTAAAATTATATATTTACAACAGAACGAATGAAAGACCTTAAATTAAGGTATATTGTAATACAACTCAAAAAGGGTTGTTACAACATCCACAGACTTCCGCGAACATCTTCGGATTGGAAATTCATCATTGTGTACACTAGACATGCAATGCGATTTCCCCCTCGTATAAACAAATAGAAGCGAATTACGAAAAATAAAAAAAATGTGTTGAATATAAAGTTTTCTGTTTTACCTCTTTAATAATTGAAATCTGAAATACTTTTCAATTACATAAAAGAAGCTGGCGTCACCGCTTATTTGTATGTTGTAAACGAATTGAAAAAGAGCATTAACAAATTCTACTGCGAATGTAAAGGGAAGACATTGATTAAGCAACCCATATGTAAGATAAACCCGCAAGTTATTTGCTGTTTATCTTTTTGTGAAATATAGCCTTTTTTTATTAATGAGGGCAATTTCGAACTGGAATATATTTTGTAATATTTTGAAAAAGGATACAAATAATGATTTTACATTTCTCTAATAAAAGGAAATTCCGATGAGACAAATGATAACCAAGATTTTCTTCTACGTGAATCATCCCCATTGATTACATACGTAAATTCCGACTTGACCGTTTTAAATAGTTTTCATAATGAAATTTAGGTTATACAGCTTTCCTCTATTAATTTAGAGGTGTGTAATTTTCTCTGTGGGTTCAAAAGATACAGGGTTGATGACACTATAGTGCACGTGCTACTATAACATGAGCAAATCCTAACATCAGGATGAAAGAGCAGGGGGTGTGTAAAGGGTGCATAAAATTCGGCGGTGAAAACGTGAAGTGAATGAGTTATGACGCAGAGTATTGCATTAACTGATTAGTTTCCAAAATTTTTTTTTACCAATTTTATGAAAAGTTTAAATACGAGATTAATATAAAGTACATATTGACAAGTTTAATATTCTAACCTTGTAAATCTAACACGATTATACAACCGAAGAAGTAAATGAAGCAAAGTAAACGAAAGAGTACGGGTTTGAAATAATCTAATTTGGTCTAGTTTGAATCTAGATACTTTTTTTTAAACTTTTATTTCGACTTTACAGTTCCAAATTGTATTAAATTACTTTTTTTGTAAACTTTTGCATAAATTGTCTTTTTCAAGATTTCGGAAAGCCATTCTACAATAGAATTTATTAATCTCGTCTTTCTGCTTCATTGAATTTTTATGTTCGATTCTCAAATAAGTAATAAAAGAAATAAAAGCTTTTGAAGGATATTACAAAAATAAAATCTCTATTAGTGGTAAGCCTGGTGTATAATACTATGAAAACTTGGAAAAACAACGGAATTTTACCCTCTCTTAACTTTGATTCGAAGATAAGCCTGTACCCGTTATACTGGGATTTCAAACATCGCAAAATACGAATAAAACTTTCCAATGATGGTGTTAATAAAAATACTTCTGTTGTTTATGTTACATTAAAGAGTTTATCTAAACGCTTTGATGAAAACGAATACAAAAGTACTGTAATTATAATTTCCTGTTGGCTACAGACAAGTATTCTGGCGTCGCCTCGACGTTTGTGAAATTCCAGTTTCTCATTGGAAAACTGGTTGTGAAAGATAAATTTATATCAGTTCATAACAAAAAATCTTATAATAGATTTCAGCATTAAGCATTATTACATTATTTTAGTAAAAATATCTCTCTCGTTCTCGCTTAAATTATGTGCACATTTAACTACTATTTGCGTTTGTAACAATTTCACGAATTCTGTTGGAGTCGGACATTGTGTAATATTAGCGTAGTTTTGTTTGTTGTCTTAATAAAGTGTTTTCTAAAATCCCTTGGTCCTTCGTGTTCTCAAATAAAGTAAGAAGTGTAGGAGACAAAAATTCTACATTTTTGGTCCCATCGAGCGGATAAATCAGTTTCCTACATCCTACATCGAGCCAGGATAAATCAGTTACGATTTGGTGAGTCGCAGTTTTTTAAGAAAACCGAATGCAGTTTAATTTGAAGGTGAACTTTCAAATCTCGAAGAAGAACTAAGTGAATTTTCAACTTTCCAAGAGGATTCTGGTATTTTCCCAAGTAGTTCACAATAAAGAACAATTTGTGTTTTACTTTTATATTAATCTTTATTGCGCTATATTTTAATTTACTTAAAACGTATTTCATAAGGTTTAACTGTTACAATGGATATATTAAAGTTAAAATCAACTCGCACAAGTGCTAAGGCTCAAATTACTAGAATCCATAATTGGGTTTTGCAAAATAAAGGTATTGAAAATGTTACCAATAAATTTAAGTCATCAGAAGACTTTTTACAAGATACATTTATGAAATATAATACTGCTCAAGATGAAATTGAGAATGATTTAATTGGTATAGAGGATCAAACAGATCCTGAGGATAGGGACGAGATCGAAATTAAATATTTTGATACTCTTGCTGCAATTAGAAATTCTATAGAAGAATTATCTCCTAAAGATAACATTTTCTCAAAATGACAATGTCAATATAGCATCTCACTGTTATCCCAAAATAAAATTGCCGCAAATTAATATACCTCAATTGTCTGGTAATTTTTCTCAATGGGAAACATTTTTTGATCTGTTCACCTTGCTTATTGATGAAAATAGTCAATTTACAAATGTTGAAAAATTTTATTATTTAAAGACACTGCTAAAAGCTGAAGCTTTAAGTATTGTAAATTCACTGAAAGTAACTAACGTAAATGTTAAGAAATTTTGAACACAATTTTCCTAAAACACCCTAATAAAGTTGAGTAAACCATAAATTGCAGTATATTAGCTGATTCAGTATCTTTTACTCTGTATGTTGGTATATTTTGTCCATGAGAAATGTTGAACACATTAACAAAAAAAACATTTAATAATGTTTGCTAATGATCTAATAGTCGACACCAAGAAAAATGATTGCCCCATAAGTCGACAAGGTTCTAGGCTCCAGTAGTCTACAAGGATATTAAGGTTAAAAAAAGTGTATTTACTAAAAAACTTGCATTACTTAATATTATGCATAAACAGAAATATTTGTGTTAAACTTGTAGCTTAACCTTTCCCCCCTTGTTGTGAAAACTGGTTAATCCAAAACTCATCTTTATTACCATCAGTACCTTTAAACCCCATTACTTTAATATTGGTCTTGGACTTCACATCTTGGTTACACACAAGTATGTGAACAGAGTTGTATTTCTTTTGCCACCTTTTAATTGTGCAATAATGAAGTCGCCTTCTTTTATGTCTTCAAAAACCAGTATTGAATCTGATGGATTTTCAACCTCATTTTCTGAGTTGCTTGAATTTTGTTCATAATAATAATCTTCAGAATCTGATGAACTGGAAGATGTGCTAAGTTTCCGCTTTTGTTTTTGAAGTTGGGTCTGTTTGCTCTTAATTTCAGCTTTCTTCTTTTCTGCATTTCTAGCTAATTTTCTTTCTTCTTTTGTTTCTGTAGTTCTTCCTTTTGTTTACTTTTTTTTGTTAAGTACTCCATCATTTGGGGGGATGAAATAACAGCAGTCAACTTTTCCTTTCTCCTTTTTTTTTTGTAACATTAGTATCTTGCGAAACCCAATATAGAGCTCGTTTGAAAGGTGATGGAATCAATTCTTTAGATCTTGAAGGTTGACTGTTGTCGCTAATGTACTTATTTATTGGTGTTGTAGCTTTGTCAATCTCCGTCACAACTTGCTCTTCATCACTTCTTTGTTGTTCCCCATTTTCTTCATTTACTTCTTGAAAAACTTGTTGCTGCGTTCCAGAGTTCTCCTGAGTTTGTTTCGAATTTTCGTCTTCACTATTTCTTGTAAAATATCTTGTTCCGTTTCAACATCCTCTGCAGTTTGGTGATTGTTTGCTATGTTTTCTGTTTGTATTGATTCCTGAAAAAGTAAGCATTAAGCATGGAAATAAATATTACACTGCATAAATGATTACCTTTCTAACATCTGCCACCATTTTAAATTTACCATTCCAAAACTTCCACATCTTAAATAGTGAAGTATCTGCTGCATCGCCTTACCAGTTATCTTCGGTATTTGTGGCGAAAGAAACCAACTTTTCTTTTCCAATTTCTCTCTCAAGTATTGTAAAGAAAATTTTCGCATCATTACTAACAGTTATTGCTTCCATTTTTTAGATGCAGTATTAATTTTAACTATTTCTGGGTTCCAAGGAACCAAGCCACACTTTTTAAACCCATTTATTATGGTAGTTTCTTTAATGGCAGGAAGTATTTTTGGAAGTAAAGGAGCAAACTGACGCTTTTTTAGTTGTTCCCCATTATTCTCCATTCTTCAGTCAGCAACCTTCTGCTTCCACACTGATTTTAAAACATGAAATACAGAAACGTCCATAGACTGGAGGACTTGAGTGGCATTAGGATATAATGCCACTAAGTGTATTTTATTTGCAATGCAAAATTCACTAAGTTGCAATGAAATGTGGGAACTGTGTCCATCCAAAAAAAGTATAATAGGTGTTGGAATTTTCTCTTTGTTCAACCATGGTACAAATATATTTGCCATATACTCAAAAAAAAAAAAATTCTCGAGTCATCCAGTCATTCTGCGACATTCCCATTGGCCAATTCTGTGGCAAATTTTCTGCAATATGTTGTGGTATTCTTGAATATCTATATACAACAAGAGGTGGGGCAAGCGTGCCACTGGCATTTGCAGTTATTAACGTTGTTAAATTAAATTTCTCGTCGTTACCGGCTGGAGTGTACACAGTCTTGCAGCCTTTAGGGGCAAGAACTTTTCCAGGTTTCGGATTTAAAAAGAACGCAGTTTCATCTGCGTTAAAACCCCTTGCAGGACTATTAAATATATCGCTGAGTTCATGCTCATCAAAGAATTGTTTTACTTCTCGAAACCATTCATGCAGATTTTCTTGAGTTACTGCTCTTCTTTATGTCGTTAAATTCTGGCTTACTCTAAAACTAATGTTAGGGTGTCTTCTTAAAAAAAGTTCCAACCATTTACGACCAGGAGTAGGATTGCCTTTGAAAGTAACTCTCAATTTTTGCAAGTTTAAACACACTCTCCATAAAACTTTCTTTCGTCAAAGGAACGCCTGAACGAGCCATAGATTTAACCCAATTCACCAATATAGATTCATGATCAGAGCTGAATATACATGCAGGTCCCATTTTTCTGCTTAATGGAACTCGACCTTTATATTTATCCATAAGGGTTACTCTTGGAACTCCATGTTTTTTTGAAGCAGCGTTAAAGACATTCCTTTTCGAACGTCGCTTATAGCGTCCATTAAATTTTGTTCAGAGTATTTTAAAATCTTTCTGGACTCCATCTGAAACTAAAATTATAATTTGGTTTAGTGCTCGACATGTCAAGTTGTGAATTGACATGGGCGACTTTGGAGATACACTTCACTATATAGATCTAATCAAATGGCAGATTAAAATAAACGAATGGTACCTCTAAATGAAAGTAACGGTTTGGTTTAACAAGAAATTCTAAGTCATCATCTTGAGCACGTTAGACCATCTTGAAACTAAGGTCCAATACCACACTTGTCTTAATTTCTGAAATCTGAATAAAAGAACCTTTTTGTGACTAATGATCAATTAGATCGATTACTTGGAGATACTTCCTTAGATAAATAACAATAAAAAAAAATATCTCGAAATAAATAACTATTGTTTACTTACTCTTACATAAACCTTAGAAACTGAATAAAACACAACAATTATCAGAATTGAATAAAAACGTATTCTGTAAATATGTAAACTAGACTTCGGCTATACTTTAGAAAAGTGTAACCACATAAAAGAATGAAGCTGAAAAATTTCGAATATTATTATTTTCTTAAATTATCTAGAAATCTAGAATTATAGACTTTCAGAAAATTATCATTGCAGAACGAAGAGCACGTTGCCTAAGATGAAATGTTTTTACTGAGTTTCACTGTTAAAACAGATTGCCACAGTAAAAATCGAAAATTGTCTTATTTTGAATATTTTAATAATTAGAACAAAGTGTAATATGAAATATAATTCATTCTAGAAGCATTATTAATTGTAAATTTTAAAACAGATTATAGTTTGCATACTGTTAAAGAAAGAGATTTAAACCCATAAAATATAGTGATTTTGAAAATAATTTAAATGCTCCAATTTCAATGTAATCCAAGAAAGAGAGCATATTAGAATCTAAACATTATTAATTTAAATTTTAGCATTACGTAATATAGCATCTGATTGAAATTATATCGGAAGGAACGAATTAAGGTTCTAAGATAGAAATATTCAGTTCTAAAACAGTGCACATACCGATACATCGCTACTTGATATAGGAAACATAGAAAAACCTTACAATAAGAATCGAATTCGAACAATTTACGTCGAATCAATCAATTGTACGTGTCAATACGCATACACTCGTTGCACTATAAAATCATTCGTCTTGCAAAATAATTTAAATCATTTCACAAAGATGCTTCAATAAAATTCTAAAATATGTTCCAAAATTTCAATCGATAAATCTGCAAAACAATCATCATTTGTTCTACGTACGATAACACCATACATATATGTTGAAAAAAAATTACATCACCTTGACAGATAGATCAATACTCTAAACATTATGTTACAATCTCTTATAATAAACATCTGATTGAAAATTGCACCTCAAGTTCAAGTTGCTCACAGTGTAATAAAAGCATCACACCTTGTTACACTTAAATCAAATTCCTCAAAAGAACTATCCTCAAAAATTTCCAAAACAATTCATATTCTAAAAACCAATATCAAAATATCGCTTCGGATAAATCCCAACAGATGTTCTCAGGTTGCTCCTCGCAGTAATGCAAATTCTCGTCAAGACAACAGTCAAAATCTTTATAACATCAACAATTTACTTGATAATCAATCTCTACTTCTCGGATTACATCTCTTAATAATCACAACAGAACCTCAGAGAATTTAGCTCTCGATCAAGTGAATGATCAACCCTGTAGTTCAAATAATATCTCAGCTTTATCTACAAAAACTCTATACTTTTGCTAATAACTACTATCTACTCAAAAAAAATGAACCTATTCAAATTAGGATATTTATGAACAGTGGAAGTCAAAACTCCTTTATAACTCAATATTTAGTTGACAAATTAGGTTATAGTACATATAATAAAAATTTAAATATTTCTGGAATTTTTCAAAGTCTCACATTCTCTCAATCAAATGATTACTATACTTTTGCACTATAATGTTGATTGCTCAAAAAGATTTAAAGTATCTTGTGTAGACAAAATTACAAACAAGTTACCACAAACTCTCATATGTCCAAGAAAATAAAAAATTCCAGATCACATATTTTCAAACCTCGCAGACCCTGATTTTTTCCACTCCGAATGAAATTAAAGTTTTACTTTTCTCAAAACACACTTGGAATAGATAGTCTAAGGAAATATTCCGCACTATTGTATTAATCAATTGCCCTCATTTTTCAATCTTATCACGTAACTACGTTTCTGAAAACATACTGAAAACTCTTTAACTCGTACAACTAAAATTCTCGAAAATGGTTGCTTTCAAGTTGAATATTTAATCACACTGAATTCTTAGTGAATCACTAAATCTTGCTCAAAGACGATTTCTGTCTCTTGAAAAAAGATTCGAGAAAGAGCAGAGTATAAAAAATTTATAGATGAAATTTATCGCTGAATAACGCTAGAATTGTTTCTCTCCTGCACTAACAAAATTGGCGAAAACAATTATTTCATCCCTCAATTGTGTGTCGTACGAAGGTCGAGTTCAACTACCAAACTCAGAGTTGTATTTGACGCTTCATGTAGAACATCATCAGGTTTCTCTCTGAACGATGTTACCTTAAAAGGTTATCGTGTACAACCTGATTTATATGATATCCTTTGTCGTTTTCGTACATTTAGGTTCGTACTCACCGCCGAGAAGATGTATAGGCAAATTAGGTTAAACCCAGATCAAGTCTTTTTACAAAATATTCTTTGGCGTGATTCTCCCCAAGATCCTTTATCATGTATTGAGCTTCTCACCGTCACATATGGGACAAATTTTGCACCCTTTGTCGCCACTCGTGTTTTGAAAGAAATAGCTATTCAAGGAACACAATACCCCCTTGCATCTAATGCTCTTCTTGCTCAAACATATATGGATGATGTTTTAGCTGGATGCGATAGTTATGATGAACTGAAAACTCTTTACTCTCAATTAAATTCACTCCTAAGTCACTCGGGATTTCATTTAAGAAAATGGTGTTCCAATTCGAATAAATTCTTACACAGTATTTCTCATGAACAAATAATATCCGAATTTGATATTAATCTTACAAGGTCACCTTGTAAATTGTTGAGCCCCTCTTCAGATAATTTTCAAATATCATCTCCTTACACTCAAGTTGAGAATCATATTACCAAAAAAAATTCTCTACGATAGCACAATGTTTCGATCCTCTTGGTCTTGTTAATCCAGTGATAGTCAAAGGTAAAATTTTAATGCAAAAACTTCACTTGTTAAAAATTGGCTGGTATGCAAGAATCTGCGACGCGATCATCTTAAAGGAATACGAGGTATTCCTCAAAAGTATCTCCCAATTAAAAAATCTTGGAATTCCTCGCTTCCTCCTTTTAGATAAAGTGATAAATTCAATTCAAATTCATGGTTTTGCTGATTCAAGTACTGCTGCATATGGTGGTTGCATTTATCTCCTGAGTAAAATATGCGGACAAGTTAGTACTTTGTATGTTAATATCGGCAAAATCTCGTATCTCACCTCTCAAAACAATTACTATACCCAAACTCGAATTATGTGCTATGGTATTACTTTCAAAATTAGTGAACAAAATTCTAAAAATCTATGATAATCTCGCAGTCGAATCAGTGCATCTTTGGACTGATTCACAAACAGCATTATTGTGGTGTAGGAGTCATCCCTCTCGCTGGTATATCTTTGTCGCAAACCGGGTATCACAAATTCAAGAACTAACGTCAGAGTGTTATTGGCATTATAATAAATCTAAACAAAATCCCGCAAATATGCTGTCAAGAGGTGACTTTAATTCAGAAGCTCTTAACTTTTGGTTTTTTTGGTCCACAATTTTTACAAGGTCCCTAGCTTACATTCTTCGATTTATCTATAACTCAAAAAATCCCACCAATAAAATTGTTGGACCTTTATCGGTTCAAGAGCTCTCGAAGTCTTACATTCTTCGATTTATCTATAACTCAAAAAATCCCACCAATAAAATTGTTGGACCTTTATCGGTTCAAGAGCTCTCGAAGTCTTTAAATTTGATTTTAAAAACTTTTCAAAAAGAACATTTCTCTAAAGAAATATTTGAACTCTCTAATAATAAACCGCTTTCAAATAAACAGCTCTTATCTTTTAAACTTTTCATAGAACCTGATGATTTAATTCGTGTAGGCGGTAGATTACAAAACGCTGATATTAGTTATGAACAAAAGCATCCTGTTCTCTTGCCACCAAATAATTATATAGTTAATCTTGTTACTTCACGAACACAAACAGTTAGGGCATGCAGGTCCTCAAAATACTCTCTTTAATTTTCGATTGAGATATTGGCCTCTTAATGGCCTTCGTCGGGTGAAACGCCTCATCAGAAATTGCATACTTTGTTTTCGGTTCAACTCCACGGTGTCTCAACAAATAATGTCAGACTTACCAAAAGACACAGTTCAAATTTCACGGCCTTTTGAAAAATGCGGAATTGATTTTGGAGGTCCGTTCATTATAAAGTCATCCAGATTGAGAAAAGCTCCAATTCAAAAATGTTATATTGCTGTTTTTATTTGTATGGTAACCAAAGCCATACATATAGAACTCGTATCCAATTTATCATCCGAACCTTTTCTTATGACACTTGAACGTTTTATTTCACGGAGAGGAAACTCTCAAGTAATTTATACTGACAACGCTACAAATTTGATTGGCTCTGAAAAGTATCTTAGAGATTTGTATGACTTTTTTAAAAATTCTTCAAATTATGACCCTATTCTATCCTATCTTTCTTCTATTGAGATCCAGTGGAAATTTATACCACCCAGGTCTCCGTATTGGGATGGAGACTCTGGGAATCAGCAATTAAAAGCACGAAACATCACATGTATTGCCTCATTGGTAATTCTCAATTCACGTTTGAAGAATTTTCTACAATGTTAACCCAAATAGAAGCAATTCTATATTCGAGACCTCTCTGCGCTCTCTCTAACGATCCTTCCGATTTCCATTCTCCGAATCTTGGTCATTTTCTGATAGGTACTGCTTTAACAGCCTTTCCCGATAAATCTGTTACGCATATTCCTGACAGTAGACTTATATTTTGGCAACAATGTTCCAAAATATAACAGATTTTTTGGAAGAGATGGTCAGTCGACTTTTACAGTTGTTTACAGAATAGACCAAAATGGTTGAAACCTTCTGTTAATTTAAAGGAAAATGATCTAGTGCTTATAAAAGAAGAAAATACTTCACCCCTCAACTGACCGCTAGCTAGAGTGATAGAGGTCATGCATGGTTCAGATGGAAAGGTCAGGGTTGTACGTTTGAAAACACAAGATAGTGAATTCACCAGAAGTATAACTAAATTGTCTCAACTTCATCAAGTTGATAATATTTAAAAAAAAAATTCAACTAGCTCACTATTTATTAAATGTTATTCTCAATAGTTTTGTTTTTCGTCGCTCTATTTGTTTTCTCTCTCTTTTGTTTTTAACTACCTGAAGCCTTGCTTCTGCTGGAGGGACAGGATGTTGAAGAAATATTCCCCAACCCAGTGTATATAAAAAAAATGAATTACGTTGTTGTCGTTGTTACGGAAAAAATGTAACACGAGTTAGTTTTAGTTTTTCACAAATATTTAATAATTTATTTTAATTATCCGAAAATACACGCTCAATCTCTTAATATAATCATATCCTAAGCTTAAAAAATATCTCTCTCGTTCTCGCTTAAATTATGTGCACATTTAATTACTATTTGCGTTTGTAAGAATTTCACGAATTCTGTTGGAGTCGCACATTGTGTAATGTTGGCGTAGTTTTGTATTGAACTTCAATTGTGTTAATAAAGTGTTTTCTAAAATCCTTCGTGTTCTCGAATAAAGTAAGAAGTGTATGACTAAAATTCTACACATACTATTACAATTTATCCAAGCGTCGTAAGACTAATAAAGAGTGACGCCTTTCGTGACAAGTGATGATAATAACTATCGACGTACCCTTGAAACCAACCAGTATGTTACGTATTATCAGGGGTTCGCTTTGTTTGCTCTATTTGCGTGTTCTTCCATATTACTATCATCGCTTTTCTAGTAAATTATTTGGTGCTGTGTGAGAAATATTTTTGCTAGTTAAAAAAATCTAATATATATTTTTTATTTTCAGGTAAAGCCTCCGTCACAATATCGCCAATATAAAATTCACTTCAGGAAGGCATACGTCTGGTTGGTATGATTTAAGTAGTTTTCAGAATGTAATGCAAAGTTACGAATAACATTACACCCCAATTTTTAAGTTACTGCTTCTTTCAAAGAATAAAAGTTGTATTTCGCTTATAAAAAGTTTGCACAAGTTGTTCTGAGAAATTCATCAAAACTTTGAATAAAATTTCTTTTACCTTGAATTCACTTCTTTTAACATTTTTTTTACAAATCTCTTTTAGATCGACAAATTTTGCTTATAGAAACTCTAATCTCTTTTTAAATCAAAATTGAAATTTTCAGCTTAAATAATTTTTGTAACCTTAGCTTTTAGCATAGTTTAGAGCGTATATCCATATTTTGTGAATCATCGATGTATGGAATTTAAGACAACGCCTAATGTTATGTAAAATTTTAAAGGGGTTCCACTTGAACTATTTCGAATATCAAAGTTTTCGAAATGGTTATTTGCGTTATTTAGCGTATAAGTTGGCTTTGGCAATGTGTAATTTTATAACGCTCTGATGAACACAAACGAAGCTACAAAATTAGAAAGTCTTTACAATTATTAAGCAACTTTTACATAATATTATATTAATAGGAACCTAGTTATACCATACTAATTTGATTTCTGTATGATATTGTACATATAATTGACTTTCGACTTTGGAAAGCTTTTACCATTGGTTTATAATTAAAATATTGACGAGAATATCGAATTCCAAAGGGTTGCACGTCACGTATTACAAAGTTTTGTAACCCTTTAAACTATTCTCTGCGAGAACCGCAAAGTATATTTAGCCATAAATTGCCTAGATTGACTATTTTATAAATAAATTAAAAAAAAAACTATTGATTAGCTTTGAACCACATCTTTAGTAGGGATAAAGGAGCACGAACACCTAATTGTAATAAAAATATTTGTACAATTCTATCACTTTTTAAAAACACAGATTTAGTTCTTGAGGATTAAGGTAGTACTTATGGCTATTTTCCCAGAAAATTAAAGATTTTGCATACTAGGGATGTACAGTATTTAATGTCCCTGACATAGAATACAACATTATTTTTCAACACAATCCCCTCAAACGTAAAAACACTTATTCCACCTATGTTCAAGCATAGCAACACCTTTCTTGGAAAACTCGAAGTCTTGATCACAGAAGAAGTCCTGCACTGCTGCCATAACTGCGTCTTCGCTCTCAAATGTTGTTCCCCAAAGATTTTCTTTTAGCTTTGGAAATAAATAAAAATCACTGGAAGCTAATTTAGGGGGTAGGGTGGATGCTCCGTAACTTCAAATCCAGCGTCATGCATTCATAGAAATAAGGCTCTTATGAACTGGGGCGTTGTCTTGATTAAATAAAATTCCGCGTGACAGTTTTCCTTATTCTTTTTTTTTAATGCAATAACGAAGTTTTGTAACTAATGCTGCATAATATTGACTAGTGATTGTGTGGCCACGTTCCCAAAAATCTACCAGTAAAAGTCCTTCGGCATCCCAAAAAACTGTAGCCATTCCTGGATCCTGGATGACACCACTCCATACTTTGTTGTTTGTACTCGGGTTCGAAGTGATGAACGTAAGTTTTATCAACCGTAACATAGCGATCGAGGAAACATTTAAGATTACGGTTAAACAAGTATCATTTGAAAGGCCTGTTATCTTCGCTACACGTCTTGTTGTCAATCGACGATCTTCTCTGACCATGTCATTCACAAGATCAATGTTTTCTTGGGTACAAGCAGAATGCGGCCGACCAGCACCTTATAAATAAGTGGTGTAAATTAGTGTAATAATATAAAGTATAAAAAGTGTTTTAAATAATTTAATAAAGAAATTGGTTGTAATAAGTGTAAAAAAATGTGCTCCAAAAACAAATCGTTGAACTAACTCGAGATACAAACCATTCACCACAAATAATGCCTTTGATTTAGTCGGTAGATTAACGTAGCGTGGTTCAATCTTTTGATTTGCTTAATTACCACAAATTTATACTGTGTTATTTTCACTTAACATAAATAATAAAAATGCAATGCAATACTAATAAAATGATCTCGGAATCCAAGTTATTTTTTATAATGCTCGGTATAACTAAACCGAGGTTGTTTACAATACAAATTTATCAAAATGTAAAAAATAAAAAAATATACAGACTATGTTTATTAACAGTTAAATTAGGGTTATATAAAATATCTTAAAAACTAGTTGGAATAGCCTTAAATTACTAAAAAATCAACATAAATACCTGTTCGTAAAATTTTTGTACACAAACTTTTTAATAACCTCTGGTATCTAAATTATTACGGAACTGTCAACCAAGATGATGTCATATTTGCACCAATATTGCGCAATATCTCGAAATAATGCTTTACGTTGTAAACCACACCCATAAATGGAATTTTCCTTCTTATAAATTTATCTTCATGAAATTGAATAATCCGTTTAATGCATTTTCTTGAAATTTTCAAATAAAAATTGCAATCATAAAATGAAAGCGTACGCAACAGTAAAATTAAATGCGTACTTAAAAATGTAATTAAGGTAGAAAAGTAACAGTAATAAAAGTGTAAATCAAAGTAAAAAAGAAAATAAAAGTGCCTTCAAATCAATGGCACTTTCACAAAGGTGGAAACCCAAAAAATGCTCCCTGACCATCACAACATTCATCGGGAAGTGCAAAAATCGACGCTTTGGAAGTTGGATGATAACGCCTGCGCGAAAATATAGGCAGAACTAAATAATCTAAGTGGGAGTGTAAAAACTATTGGCGACGTTGGGGGGGGGGGGGGTGCAAAACGCCAAGTTGCAGTAATGTCGCGAAAATTGGTACTCGAGGGTTTTCGCGGGCGCAGATTCCAAATCTGGCCATGAAAAATGCGCCCGATGACCCCGGGGAGGCGCTGAGGGGGGAAATATCAAGTTGCAGTAACGTCGCAGAAACTGGTACTAGCGGGTTTTAGGGGGAGCTGAATTCAAATCTGACTATGACAAGTGCGTCCGATGCCCCGGGGGTAGTGGGGTAAACATCAATAATATTTTGGGAACATCTACAAATTGATGGCAAGTCGTGAAAAGAAAATTTTGAAAGGAAGGAGAAAGAATTCTTAGATTTTCTCAAAATTCTTTTTATCTTTCGTATGTTTTTCTGGAGTAATTACAATACACTCATTTAATTAATTAATTATAAGTCATAATTACCATTTTCCTCAATCTCTTCCTCGATTATATCCTTTTTGCCTGATGGATTGGAGCAGTTGGCGCCAAAACAATATTTGCATGCAATTGTACAGGAAACTGTATGTTTTTGATACCCGCACATTGCGCCTCAATCTGTAGTGCAGACGCAATAAATCATATTTATGATTGAAGGTGGCTCTGCATCCTGCGCCCTGGTGACTGGTTGGAGCGCTCCATCCTCTGAGACTCCCAGTCCCACTTTTCTTCACTTTTGGACCTATCTCTGATCAATGTTTGGACTTGTAAGTATACCCTCATAAAATGTTGTCTGCAGGTATCAACGGTGGGGAATATTTTGGCTAGGTCTACATTTTGAGAGTTCTTAACCATCGTCCTATACATGCGGACACGAAAACTTTCAGCCAGCTCGATGCACGTAGATTCAGCATTGCGAAAGTTGGTACAGGGCTAGAGCTAGATGAATCCCTGGTTCTACCAAATCATCGTCCTTGAGATTTTTGTTTTGAAACTTCCGCCTATTCATGGAGATCGGGAGACTTCTCGAACAACTTGTAAAATTGAACTTCTCCTCTATAGTATACATGCTGACGTTTTGTCACATCCAGTGAATGCATGCAATAGTAAAATATTGGATTTGATGCATACATGCTTTGATGACAGACTCTTGGACGAGTACACGCCCTCAGAATATTTCGGTGAAGGTGGATGTGAAAGAAACGTCTCAGAATAGTCTAGAGTTAAAGTTGCAAGCAGGGCCAAGACGTTCTTATCTTCTGATACTATCACGACGTTTCCCTGTTGATGCTGAACAGTAATCCAGAGCAGTGCACTATCCACGCGCTTGAATGATCGGAAATGAACATCTCAAAATGTTATTAAATTTTACGGGTTTCCCCCTCATCGCCCCCCTCCCTTCGGGCTCATCGGGCGTGCTTGGCATAGACAGATGTAAATACAGTTCCCCTTAAACCCCCTAGTACCAGTTTTCGCGACGTTACTGCAACTTGACATCCCCTTAGTGCCCGCCCCTCAACTCTCTATGGGCATTAGGGTCATCGTGCGCATTTTTCATTGCCAGATTTGGAATGTGCGCCCACGAAAACCCCGAGTACCAATTTTCGCGACGTTACTGCAACTTGGGATTTCCCCTTCCCAGCACCCCTAGCTAAAACTTGGTCTGAACGAATTTTGTAGAGTTAAAGTTGCCCAGATGGAGCCAAAAAAAAGGCTGCTCAAGGAAGGGGGGGGGGCTTGGAACAAAAAAATCCTATTAGCATTAAGCGTATATTTCTCAATGTGCTCAGATACTTTGGCTACTTTAGATGCAGTACTGTTTGCCCTATAGTACAGCAATGCTTCAAAAACGTGCAATTTTCAAAATCGATTTTTAATTTTTGGAAAATTATGAGTAAAATATTGCTCTGAGAGAAAAAACATGTAATTACCAATATTTTACCGAACATTTTCAAAAACTCCTAAAATTTTCAACAAAATACAATATAAATTACGTGTTTTGCCCTCTGTATGCCCACTTTACCCTACCAACTATTTCCTCAAACTATCTAAACGTATAATTTTCGTGAGTAACGAAATATTACTTCCCTTAATTTATCATTTAAAAGTATGGCAAATTTTTCGATACAGATACCAATAAAAGTATCGGAATACTGATATTCGATACATTTTTGAAAGCATATCGCAATATCTCCGACCATTGCGTAAAATATAATCAAGATTTTACGTAGAATCTAAAAATAAACTAAAAAATGGAGCACACATAAATTGCACCAAACTTAACCCCTCATCTCTCGATCAATTAGGTACAATAAACTGCACCAAGACTGAACTACGGGCTTAATCCCTTACATGAACGGCACCAACCAATAACGTACTTGCTAATATCGTAAAATATATACATAATTTTACTTTAAACTTTAAAAGAAAGAAAGAAACAAAATTTGCATAAACATTCTTGTCGATAGTACCCATATACTTGAATGTTACATATAACAGCATACAACAATTTGGACACATATGTGTAAGTAGCATGTAATACGGACTCTAAAAGAAAAAATAAATAAAACTTGCAGTAACCTATCCTTTGAAGCAAATATATTCTTATAACACCATTAGTAACCACTAGAAAAGTTCGGATTTATAGTGTAACGATACTGCCACAGTGCACGCCGATTCCGGTTCAGATTCTGATAAACGGATCAGGAATTGTTGATGTAATTCAGTACGGATGACCAGGGTGACGAACGGTAGCCGAGTAGGCACGCAGATACCTGAAGTGACGGAATGAATTGTTCATTATGGTTTCAGATTCCAACGGTAAAATCAAGCCTATTCGTTCGGGAGATCCCGGAGGTACGACCCAAGTGTCCTCACTTCAAGTCACTTCTGTTTTTAAGAGACGTTGTCAAACCTCCACAGCCGACCGGTAACTTAACAATCAGTAATAGTACGAGTAACAACAAGGACCACAGCGAAGACATAGTTGATGTTGCAGAATACATGACTTTGGAAGTTACTTCACAACAGAATGACATTCAAACCAACGAACCAGCATTTCTAGACAACAGTCGGAAAAGAAAGCGCATTCTTGAAGTTGAAACGAAAAAAGTAAATTTTCAGGAATCTTTTGCCAGTAACCGCCAGTCCGACTGCGATGATCTGCTGTTCTTTCGTAGTCTTTTACCTCATGTTAGCAATATTCCCGTACACATGAAGTTACGATTCAGAAATCGGATTCAACAAATTGTTGAGGAGTTCGCATATCCGCAACAACAAGTGTCTTCATTTTCAGCAATCCATTATGCACCACAACCCTCACCGTCACCAGCAAGTACTCTTTTTTCAAATAATGATTATAGTAGTTCTACACCAGCACATACTCCAGAGATATTTGATGATTTGTGTATACCATGAGCTTGGCGATTATTTATCTTACATTAATGTACATACGTCCTCAAATATTAGTTCTGAAGGTTGTTTTCTACTTTGTAATTTGTTCTCTCAAAAACACCCAGGCCATGAACGCTTATGGTTTAAACCTAGAATTAGTTAAACCGGTAATCAATTTAATTATTTATCCATTAACTTACCATCTCTATTAAATCAATCACTTCAGTGCCGTATATTTCGGCAAGCCTTGACAAAAAAAGGCAATGGTGACACAACATCTAACTACAGACCAATTTCTATTTTACCTGTCTTCTCGAAAATTTTTGAAATTATTTTAGTATTATTTCTTGGAAAAATATAATTTATTATTTAAAAACCAATTTGTGTTTAGAAAGAATAAATCAACGACTCTCGCTATTCTTGATTTTATTAGTAACATCATAGATAACCTTGATAAGAATAATAAATGCACACCAACGTTCTTAAATTTAACAAAAGCGTTTGATTTAGTTAACCACCAAATACTTTAAAAAAAACTTGAATATTGCAAATTTAATCAAGACAGTATAGAACTTTTAACCTCTATCTCCCTAACCGAAAGCAATTTGTAAGGTATAACAACGTAGAATCGTCAAGTTTGCTGGTTATATCTGGAGTTCCTCAAGGTTATATTATAGGACCTTTACTTTTCATCATTTTTCATTATTTATAGACCTAAATAGTTATTTTACTTTGTACGCAGACGATACTACAGTGACCAATCTCGCCGAACAAGGGACGGACGATACCCTTCAGATAATAAAAACGTGGTTAACCTATAATCAATTATTAATAAACGAGGATAAAACTCATTTCGTACACTTCTCATCAAACAATGCGACTCAGAATGAAAAGCGTGTTAATTCTTTGGGGGTTCAGATTGACGATTGACTAACGTGGAGTCAACATGAATTAAAAGTATGTTCTAAATTGGCAAACACTGCATATCTATTAAAATGCTTGTCTAACTCTGTATCGGTCAAAGTTTTAAAATGTGTTTATTTTAGTTATGGACATTGTACTTTAAGCTACGAAATTGTTGTTTGGGGTCACTCGAGTGCTTTGAAAAGAGTATTTGCAATACAAATACGTTGTTTTCGATGCATAGTAAATGCGAATTATAGAGCGGATTGTAGAAACATTTTCAAGGAACTTAGTATACTTACAGCTCCATATCAATATATATTAGACAGTTAAATCTTTGTGCATACAAATAAATCGAAATACACTACTCACCAGAGCATTCACAATTACGATACGCGACACAATAAAAAAATTTGTATACAAAGGCATAGGCTGATAAAATATCAAATGGCCGAAAACTGCTGGGGCTGGAGAAACAAATATCGCACTAGTAAAATAAATATTTTTTTATGGTTTCACTTTTTTTATTTCATTTATATTTATATATTTTTTATATTTCATTTTTAGTGTTATACAGTGCCCGTCTAAAGTCCCTACCCCCCCAACCTATTATGTGAACCATAAAACGGAAATTGATAACATTTTGGGAAACCGAACAAAGGCACATATACAATGTTTTTGATGGTATTCTGTGACGTAATCATTAAAAGTGGCAGACAGCCGCCATTTTAAATGGGATCATATGGCAAGTAATACCTCATTTGAAAGCTCGATCCAAATGCTTTTCAACGACATCAACATTAAAATAACAACATTAAAATATTACTACTAATTTATGAGTTTCAACCCAAAAACGCGAATTAAGCTTTGCCGTTTTTGGGTTGAAACTCATAAATGAGTAGCAATATATTAATGCTGTTGATGTCGTTGAAAAGAACTTGAAACGAGCTTTCAAATGAGGTATTACTTGCCATATGATCTCATGGCGGCTGCCTTCCATTTTTAATGATTGCGTCACTAAATACCATCAAAAACGTTATATGTGTGTCTTAATTCGGTTTCCCAAAATTTTATTAATTTCCGTTTTATGGTTCACAATTTCACATAATTGGTTTGGGGGCTTTAGACGGGCATAGTATATTTCTTTACAAATGTGCGTTTAGTATAATAACTCATTACGTTTCAATTTTTCACTCCAAAAAAAATGTCGGTTCACTATTTTTAAAGTCTGCATTGCTACAAGACACACGTTATCACTCTAATGCAACCATTATCATAAAATGTACACCATGTACACAAAAATTGACATCAGTTGCACTACACTTCAAACATCATGACAGATGTTTCAAGAATCGGTTTCCAAGTCTGCCTCTGTTGTGTTTGGATAGCTCCGCCCATGACGTGTACGTGTATCTCACAATGCTCCAAGAATTTTCAGTGATGAACCACGATTTATCGTTTACTTAATGTTAATTTTTCTCATTGATTTTTATGTAAAAAATTAAAAAAAGAAAAGTAAGGTACTCAGAAAATGACTACCTATGTTGTGCAGGAGTCAAAATTTGGGTTTATAATGAAATCCATTTTTCTATTATTTTACGTTTTAATTAAATTAAATACAACGAAGGCGAAAATCAAAAAAATAGCTCCTGCACGACATAAATAATAATGTTAGCTATGTATTTGTGCAAAATCAGGAGAATATTTCTAAAAACAAGCGAGATAAATTTACAAAAAGGTAATAGCGTCCCGAGAGAACAGCCTGAAGTGTCATCTAAACGTGGGTAGTGCAATTCACGATAGAGCATTAGGAGCAATTAACCTTTAGGGCCGGGTGTTCAATGGTGGTTTAAGTCCCTTTAAACGTGATTTAACTTAATCCGTAGTTTAAACTGCACTTGTTTATTGTTTAATGATCGCTTAGTGCTTAAACTCGTGGTTTTACTTAAACCATCGGTTGCGACCATTTAAGCGCGTTAAACGAGAAAACTTAACCTCAAAAAGTGTGTTTATTTGTCGACGCACCTCGAATAGCGATTACACGTGCTTAATAAAAATGGACTATTATGATTATTTAGAGGAACCTTTCAGCGAAGACGAGGATTTTTGGAATTAGTTGATATTGTCAATCAACTCTTTTCTGCCATCTGCGGAAATTTAATTGTAGTAAGATAAATTAAATAGTTTAGTTAAACGTACCTTCTCCTATTTTACAACTGTAAACAATGGAAAGCACGTGAAAGTATCTAACCGGGAACATATAACCTGAATTACTCTAACGACAACGGCAAAATGACCAACCTGAACCTATGCTGGACCTAGTTACATTTTAGTGTATTCTGTTGATATTTAACAGCTGCAGTTTTTAACATAATCTGACGATTACTTAAACGATCGTTTAAACCACCATTGAACAACCAGCCCTTAGTGGTGCAATTCATGTTGAAGATTATTTTGGTAATTGATTTTTGGTGCAGTTCAGGTTTATCGAAAAAATGGAGGTTTCAATTTAAAAAAATAAAGTGTCACCTGTTACCTTTTTTTGGGCCACTCTGTATAAATGAAAATTAGTTTAAATATGTTCAATTACAAAGAAAAATCGACGTGTCCGAGCATTTTTTTATAAAAAAAAAGCATTGTCTTTATTTTACTGAATTTATCCCGCGTTACAAATTCACCCTGTATAAAACAATCTTATCAGTACATGGATAATTGAAAATGAACGTAATAATTTAAATTTCTCTTACAAACAATATCTGTAATACGCACGTCTACAGTGTATTTTTTAGTCAATTCAACCTAACACGAGTACTAAACTTTAAAGTACGCACTTGTGTGTATTCTATACTTTTGAACCTCTGTTTATGTTGTTTTTGTATACACGCCCTGAGGATTTATTATTAAATATTTACTTTTCTTGAATTCTTTATTTATATTAAATTTTATCCCAAGCATTTAAACAAATAAACGCATAATTCAAACTCTCGGTTTACTGCTAGAACACCTAACAGCCATATAATTTATAATTATTTACAAGTTTACTAGACGTTTCTCGACAAGCGGGGAATTAATATTTTCTTTAATTAATCTTATAACACTAGCCTACAATTGGGTATCCAATTTCGTCAGTCCCAAGGGAATAGGGTTGAAAATCACTAACTTAAATTAAACTTTACTTTAACGAAGTTTAACTGTCTTTTAAAATTAAGTTTCTCTTTCTCTCAAGATATAATTAATATATATTTAAATTTCCGAGAATAAATTTAAATATTTGCTTATACAGTATAGATAAAAAAATAAAGAGGTCTTTAAAAGAAACGGAAGTGTTTCGAAAGCATTTTTATGTGAACGTGATCTTGAGTACGTTAATGAAATAAAATAATACTTAATTATTGTTACTAATTGGGAACAGGGTCGTCATTATACTCCAATATGTGGGTGTGATAATTATCTAATTCGAATTTGCACTGTACCATACAATTATTCTCGGACCCGTTTCATGAAATTAAATTAATAAAGAGTCTGAAAGAGGAGCGAAAATGCATTACATTAAAAGCAAAGTTATACCAACATTATATCGAATTGCATTGCCGAGGATATAAAATAACAATTTTCTGCTGTTGTGCCTTTCATTTCTCTTATTTTAGGGTGAAAATCGCGCAATATTGTTTTAGTGCCATCGTTGTAACAACACGTAAGGGCATTCTTATGTTGGCACCCTAACACTTCATTCTCAGAATAGGCTTTAGTTCTAGCAATGCGATGTGCACTTACTTATTCTACACCTATTTATTTTACTTAATAGATTGTAATGTGTGGTGTATCAACCATTTCACACAATTATTTCCTTTAACAAGCGTGTAAGAAATTTAAACAATGCATGTAAGAAAGTAGGACATGATTTTAATAAACTTACAAGTATCAGTCCTACATTTGATTTTGAATTGAAAATGTAACCCTTATGAGACTTGTTCTTGTGAAACGTCAGTAATAGCAATCAGAATTCAATGAAGTATGAAATAAAATTTTTCGGTATATCAATATATACATATGAATTATTTAATAAAGATTTTATTAAAGTATAAAAATATGGAAGCTAAGGAAAGTACTTTGTGATTCAAATATGTATTTGTTTTCGTGTGACTTCGATTTGGGAGTACATAGTACGCCTTTGATGAATAGGGGTTGTATAAGAACATAGACCCCACCACACAATTACAGTATCAATACCCTGGGAATTTCATTGTACCTGTGGGATTCGAACCCGAAACCTTTGTGGTCTCTGAGTGTAAATGGTAAAATGTATTTCATGTTGATGCAGTTGTGTTAATATTATGGGCATGTTGTGAAATTTTGCATTACATGAGCTTAAAGGTATGTAAAATGAAAGCCAAAAATAACATTTGTGTAAGATAAAAGTCTTATGAATTTGGTATGGCAAAATAATTGTGTTAACAAGCTTTTAACTTGGGGAGTAAGTTGCAGGGTATAAGTGCATATAATCCAATTGATCGTAATTAAGAGCAGGTGGCCATGTGGAAAAATTGGTTGTTTTAGTGATAAGGAATATGAGATTCAAGTGAATTCCATTTTAACAACTGGGAACCTTGTTTAAACAACGGTCAAATGTCGAAAAATGAATTGTTTAAACATAGCTAGGAAAATATAACTAATAAGGGTTTCTTTCAAGTTTTTCTCATTTTTAGCTGGCTAAAAAAGGATCAATTTGAGACCTGGTAGATCGAAATCGTTTAATAATTTGTTTAAATAATTGCAAAACTGTCAAAATTTTCAATTAAGAAATATTTTGCTTTTGAGAAATTCTATATATATATATATATATATATATATATATATATATATATATATATATATATATAGGGTTTTCCACGTAGGCGTTCGTTAGAAGTTTATGTGGTTAGAAACAATTTAGAAAACTGAATTTTTGGACTTAAGGGTTATTTAAGATTCTCTTTCATTCTAAAATATTTTCAAGGCCATGTTACTTCCGGTTATACCGGAAGTCGCCACTAACTTCTTTATTTTAAATGGAACACCCTGTAGGTTATTTTATTTTTGGATTCTTGACCAAATTTTAGGATAAGTCTTATAAGGGTTTCCTATACCTTTTTTCAACTGATATCTTGATTTTTTCAAAAATTTTGAAAGATGTAACCCTATTTTCAACACTGCTTGTCTTACTTATTTTTGACTGATGGAAAGTGCTTCTGGAGTAAACAGAAGCATAAGAACTATACTTTTGAAATACTCATTGACAATTTATTTATTGCATACATGGTGTTCAAAATTTGATGAACTATTAAACAATTTTCAAAGTTGAAAAACTTTGTTAATTCAAATGTGACACCCTGTATATTATTGGATGAATAGATGCAGCATTTAGTTACGCATCGTTTGGCTATAACATTACCTATACCTATTATCGACAATTTTCTTGTTAATTAATATTTTCTACTTTAATGTGATTTTTGACAGAAACTGTAATGTTTTTCAAAAATAAAATGAACTTCATTCAAACTACACAAATTCTATTTAAATTTTTATTAAAACAATGAAATAAAACAAGAAGATAACAAAATTGAGAGCATAATAACAAATGAAAAACATAAACCAATTATTTGAACATAACTAGAAGAAAAAAAGTGATAAAAAAGATAAAATGAATCATTACAAATGTTCCACATGACCGCCAATTTGATTTAAGCATTTTATAACTCTATCATATACGTTCATATGCATTCGAGTTGCCCTTATACTTCCAGTTGCAATAAATCGAGCTTCAATTCTTGCAAATTTTCCAGGTGTCATTAATGGTAGGTGTGGATACCGTTCGTTAAACAACCTGCGTGTTCGCCTAACAATTCGTCCACATTCACCATGCGTGTAAAACAAATTTAATAAATCATTGTTAGAATATTCTTGAATACATTCCATTATAAACAGTACTTAAAAAAAATACTTAAAAAATTACAAAATCACTTAAATTGTACTGATTTGACATTAAATCAACAACAATGTTTTAATGCGTGTCAAAATCAAGGCTCACTAGATTGCAGTTTTGGAATTTTATCGGCTTTTATAAAAAATACGGAGATATACGATTTATAAAATGCTTAAATCAAATTGGCGGTCATGTGGAACATTTGTAATGATTCATTTTATCTTTTTTATCACTTTTCTTCTAGTTATGTTCAAATAATTGTTTTATGTTTTTCATTTGTTATTATGCTCTCAATTTTGTTATCTTCCTGTTTTATTTCATTGTTTTAATTAAATAGAATTTGTGTAGTTTGAATTAAGTTCATTTTATCTTTGAAAAATATTTCAGTTTCTGTCAAAAATCACATTAAAGTAGAAAATATTAATTAACAAGAAAATTGTCGATAATAGGTATAGGTAATGTTATAGCCAAACGATGCATAACTAAATGCTGCATCTATTCATCCAATAATATACAGGGTGTCACATTTCAATTAACAAAGTTTTTCAACTTTGAAAATTGTTTAATAGTGCATCAAATTTTGAACACCATGTATGCAATAAATCAATTGTCAATGAGTATTTCAAAAGTATAGTTCTTAGGCTTCTGTCTACTCGAGAAGCACTTTCCATCAGTCAAAAATAAGTAAGACAAGCAGTGTTGAAAATAGGGTTACATCTTTCAAATTTTTTGAAAAATCAAGTTATCTAAGAAACAATTGAAAAAAGGTATAGGAAACCCTTATAAGACTTATCCTCAAATTTTGTCAAGAATCCAAAAATAAAATAGTATACAGGGTGTTCCATTTAAAATAAAGAAGTTAGTGGCGACTTCCGGTATAACCGGAAGTAACATGACCTTGAAAATATTTTAGAATGAAAGA
Source organism: Vesta saturnalis (assembly GCA_036346205.1). NCBI lineage: Eukaryota > Metazoa > Arthropoda > Insecta > Coleoptera > Lampyridae > Vesta > Vesta saturnalis. The sequence continues at coordinate 789,223 of JARFJB010000246.1, forward strand.
GAATCTTAAATAACCCTTAAGTCCAAAAATTCAGATTTCTAAATTGTTTCTAACCACATAAACTTCTAACGAACGCCTACCGTGGAAAACCCTGTGTATATATATATATATATATATATATATATATATATATATATTATATAGGGTGTCCCAATAGTGCGTATTCGGTCGATTGCTCCTTAGCCATTAAACTTAGAAGATAAGTTTTAAATACGAAAGTTGTCTATTTTTATAAGCTGCATAATCTAAAAATAGTTTGGTTTCTACAGGGTGTAATATAAAAGCGGTACAATATAGAACTTTTGATTTTTAAATAGAACACCCTATATATTATTTTATTTTTCGATTCTCCTTATAATTTTACATCTTTTTTATAAGAATTACTTACAAGCTAAATCTTACAGTTTTTGAGATATTTGCAAAGTTAACTAAAAGCTGACATTTTTATGTAGTAATTCAAGTAGGCGTATCTTAGTTATTTTTAAAGATAAAAAAATAATATTTGGCATAGAATTTATTCATACATGAGCTTACTTTATTCTATTGTCAAAATTGGATTTCAATATACACGGTGATCACAAAAATTAATTCAATAACATAAATTTGAAAATACTATATCTTCATTATATCTGGTGCTCAGACTCGGATCTTCTTCAACTCGTTCTAAAATGTCTTTTTCAAACTCTGTTGTTCTAATACTACGATTCCGTCCATAATCAACCGTAAAAGGAGCAAAACTACCGGTTGCTCGAAGACGCCTTTCAACAGCGGCAAATGTTTGATGGTTTGGAACGCGTCTATTTGGAAATAGGTGCCAAATTCCATACAAATCCTGTTATTAATATATATTATTAAGATAGATATTTAAAAAAGAGTTTAAAAAAATAATAACTTTGACATCCTGTATTTCGGAAACTATGAACTTTTTTTGGACTAAGGTAAATTAGGCTAGATCCTCACATTTTAGTCTCAGGTATTCGTCTTAGTATTTTGTACAGACCTTTTAGAGACACCTTGTGTGTTAATTTTTCAACTTTGACAAAATTGTTTACAACATCTTTAACAATTTTTAACTGACGAAGATAACTGTAAGTGTTATCGAAACGTTTAGATTATATGATTTAAAATATACCATTAAAAACCCAAAAAAAGATAAGTATTTTATTTCAATAGATGCTGTTTTCATAAATTCTAATGGTTTAGCTTTTAATAATTTTTTACATAGGATTAATACCCCGCCATGTATCATACTAGTTCTGACAAAATATGTCGCCAAGTACCAACCACTATTTTGATAGGACATAATAATGTTGACTTCATTAAACCAATACTCACTTACACAGATTAAAGTTTTGATCAAATATAAACGATTCAAATTCATTGAGTTTGGTAGATAAACACTGTATATTAATATGCATGATAGTGAGGTAGTCATTCGTGGTTATATTGAATGGGGCTAAGCTGGTTCTTGTGGATTCTTCCTTCAGTGAAAAAACCGAGTTACTTTGGCTTCATGCGGCCATATATCAGGACATAAAGCAAGTTCATTATTATGTAAGTCAATTGTGACTGAAGGATTTATGAATGGGAGAAGGTGACCTAGTTCTCCTTCTGACGAAGGATTACCTGCGGCACCCTCTCCCTGGTAACGGTGGATGTTATGTAGTCTGAGCGGTCCGTGGTGTCTGCAAGGGTCCCTAAAGCGTTGACGGTCGGTATTTGCGTGGTAGGGCGGTCCATTGATATCTTCTTTGACTTCTTCTTCCGTAGCCAGAATTCTTCGTCAGCGTCGTGGATCGGTGGCGCGGATACTACGGTTGCGGTAGCCGGAATCCCTTCTGTCATCGTATCTTATGCTTTCTTTTCCTGTTGTTGTCCTCGCTGCTAGGGGGATTCGAAGACAAGTCTTAACAGCGACGGAATCCCCTGCGGGGTTGGCTGGTTGGCGGTATTTCTTCCAACGGTAGGAACTGTATGTCAATCGGCGTAGAGATATAGCGCCGCTCTAACTGAAGCAATCTATCCGGCATCGTGATAGCGATGCTGCTAGAGGCAAATCGATTTAGTTCTTTCTTACGCTTTAAACGATTAAAAGGCTTAGGGGAAGGAATAAATTGCTGAGTGCGCAGCTGAGTTGGATCTAAATGTAACTAGATATCATAATTTTCTTAATTTGGGAAATTGTATATTATTAATAGACTTATTTTCTGCCAATTTCCTCGTCGTTTTCTTTTATTTGTAGATCTTCTGCATTAATTATTGTTCTCCATCATTTCTTCCTTTTATCCTTTCTAAGGCTTCTGGGTTCGATTCCTGTTACCGTCTACCTTCTATGAGGTTTTTTCAGTGGGTTTTCCTCATACACATTTAGTTGTATGGTCACTGCGTATATGCACACCATGTGCCGCTACCTAGGCGAATGCTGGAGTAGTATTTTCCCTTTCAGAACTGTAACTCCGTTCCTTCCGATCCTATCCTGACCACACCCATCCTTAATTCCACCATGCGTATATGTACGTAATGTTTGTATGTATGCTGGGAATCCATGATTGTGGCTGAAGGAGCTCGGAAACCTCGAGCAGCCCGCCCTCCCCCTTGGCGAGGGAATGAAATACGTGGCCTTTTCCATTTTTCCTAACAAGCCGTTAATACTTACTATAAGTTTATAATCAAATATCATGGTTTCGTAATCATTGTGATGGGTAGAAGCTCATAATAAAGTAAAGCAATGTAATTTTAGATTTATCACACCAACTGACTACGCTTTTACCGAAAGAAATTACTTAAAATCGATCGCATCAAAATGACTTTATTTATTATTTATTATACCAGTAATATAAATGTGCATAATTATGGAAGTGCGCCTATAAAAGTTGTAACTCTACGAAAGTAAAATTTCTTCCTCCCCACTTGTGCAAGAGATTTTCCAGTTTTTTGTGTTAACTAATATAATACCCTATATTTTATCAGTTGAAAACAAAAAGTTTTAATTGTATAAACAGTACTTCTTATTCTTACTTTAATATTACATTTTACTAACTGACGTTTTTGAGTGAACACGAGTAGGTTACCTAAATTACATGGTCTTGTTCATAATTTTCCTAATTACGCAAAAAGCAATTTAAACAAGGATTTCATATTAATTAAGATACTCATTTAGACTGCACGTTATAATCTGTTTAATAATTACTTAAAATTTATTGAGCACGGTTAGTTAAACACAAATTGATAAGTAATTATTAATTAATTGAACAGCTAATTTATGAAATATGTTCTAATACGTATGTCAAATTTTAATTTATTGCTCTATTCCATTTTTAGAAATATCGGGTATACTGTAATTTTTTAACAATACAATTGAACACTTAATTGGATTAAATTTAATCGCATTAAGCATATAATACTCGTATAGGTTTCCATTAATTCGTTAAACCCTGTTAAGATAGCAAAGGTCAAACGTTTGGAATTAGGTTCAGTTATTGAGCTGCAATAATCTGATAATTTCCATATTTATGCATAATCCTTATGCTAACCGATTTCTAAACTTTAAATATTTTGTCGAAGTTTTGTGTTAATCGTTATGCTAACAATTTCTAAGGATCAGGCTGTAAATTTTTGCCATTTCTGGTAAACCCTAATATTAACACTGTATCAACCCTAGTCAAAATGCTTTAACGTGCTTATTTACAACTTACAGAGAGATGTTACGATACTTTCTTTAAATGATATCTTTTCGGATAATTAATTTACTTGATTTTTAAGCGAACGCTATAACGGAAGCGTATTATTTTCGTCGCTGAATTTCTTACTTGCTCGCTCGCTCGTCCCATGGTTTTCTTTTTCGCGCTCTAAATTTTGATAGAATTGAAACACGAGGCTGAAATATTCACATATTTCACAGTGTATACTTTGTTACAAAATAAAGCTTGAAATTGTTAACCCTACAATAAACATCGAAAAAGTAAGTAAGTAGTGTGTTTATTTAGCTAATTGCTACTGCTTCCTATAGAAGGAAGACACTTAACTTCAATTAATCCATCATTGCCAATTAAACCGTCTGGACTTGCAGCCAAAAAGAGATTATGTGAGTCAATAAAAAGTCCACACCTTTCAACCTTCACGTTATTCGTATTTTCATATTTTTTTATGGCAATGTTTTCGTAAATTCGACTATACACTACAGCAGAAGTTCTCAATTCTTGACTGTAGAGCAATCTTTTTATTAGATTGTGGGAAGAGGTGGATGCTCTTCTTTTGACAACTACCCCGAAGTTAGAAGCAGTTAAACAATCTTTCCGAAGTTCGTGCCAACGTGGATTCTCATATTGCCCTCGGGTGTCGTGTTCAATCTCTTCTATCTTCTTTGAACAATCGGCTCGTTCATAGATTTTTTTTTAAATAAACATCACACGCTTCTTTTAATTCGTCTTACGTCAAATCTTCTTTGTTTGCTTCTGGGCCGTAATTACAATCAGAATTTATGCAAATGATTTTTTTTTTTTAATTTTATTTGGAGCGTTTTGTAACTTTCGAATACCTTCGTTGTAACATAACCTGGTGGTCTTTTATATAAGCTATACCATGTATTGAGATGCCAGCTTGGGCCATGTGTGTATAAAATTGCTGCAGCTTTTGCTCGTGCTGTGTACGACAATCGTTTGGTGAAGTTGACACGTTTTCCACCGGTACATTTCGCTACCAATGACATATATCTAAAAGTTGAAATGTATATAACATAATTATTGTTAAACAGCATATTACCTTTCCGTGTGATTAGTAGTTTCATTGAAAGCAAGTCTATTTACTTTTTGCGCCATGGGATCCAAAATTTTTTTTATTTGAACAAAGAAATCGGTGTTGTCGATTGTTGCAACTATATCTACCTCACCAACATTTTTTCTTTTGCAAAAGGTTTGACTACAAATTCACATTGTGCATTATTAGAAAAATTTATTATATTGTTCAAATTTTGAAAAATTTTAAATGACAATAGTTTCAGTCAAGGCTGTTTTTGTAAAAATGTACTAATTTTGTTTTATACCTGCAATTGGTATGTCTGCCGAACACATGATAAGGGGCGTTTAAAATATCTTCTCGCAATTTGTTATTATTTTCTTCGTTAGCGCAGTTCTTTATCGACATTCTGATTCCTTTTACTAATCGTTCTAATCTAGAGATACGATCATCTTTGTCGATTAGAAGTTTTCTCAATTTTAATGAATAAGTTGTATTTGTGGCAAGTTTATGTAGTTTATCACTTACAAACCGAGTCATGTGATTCGCACATTCTATTTTACTTACCTGTCGTCCATAAGATACTTTTTCTAAAATTTTGGAATATACATTCGAATCTCCATCACCTTAAAACGTTAGTGCGTTGGTAAATATGATCACAAAAAAAAATGACAAACTGAAATGCGTACCGATGTAGTATTTGTACATCAGTCCATGTTGTTCTAAACTTTTGGAGAAGCCTTCAACAATGATGTCGTGTTCCATAGCAGCAGATGGTCCATTAAAATTTAGTGCGCATTCATGGTACCGTGGAAGTTCACCTTTTGCTTTGTAATGTAGGCATAGAGAACAAATTTTGTTACGTAACCAAGAAACAATGTTTTTTTTGTGTGTAAGATCCTATAATTATTCTCTACAAGAAAAACTATGTCACTAAAACGTTTGTATTAACAATAATATACCACGCCTGACGAAGCATTGTAACCATGGCCATAATGTTCTCTTACTCCAACCGCCATCTCCGATTACGGTAATGTACGGAATTCCCTCAGCAGTGATATGTTTTCTTTCTGTAGCTATTCGCTTTTCTTCCTCTCCAGCAGCTTGCATTTCTTTATACAAATTATGTTCCCATGCTTAAAATACGGATAATGCACGTAAATCAACGTTTTACTAAACTATTGACACATACTTTTTTCACAACTGAAGTTTTCTTTGCAAAAGTATTTTGAGTAATTACGGGGACGTCTAATATACCCATGATTTCCTCCAATTGCCTATGACCTATACCTATACTTAAACTTCCCCAAACAAATGCATCCGTCAGACCTGAGTCTAAACGATCAGTAGTTACAACAGCTTTCCTTTCACAATTGTCGCAATAAAAATGTAAGAATGAAATCATTCCTTTTCTTGTTTCTTTTACTATTTTCATATGCCCCATGGTACAGATAAATCTATGAATTACAATTTTTTCATATTCTCTAAGCATGTGAGCTATGATTACAATTCTACGACCCTTTATAATGTCATCTAAAGATGGCTGTTTGTTTTTATCAATTTCTGTATAAAGAGGTGGAAAATATTCATCGTTACTGTAATTTGGACTATGTGCATCCTGAAAATTATTATTAGGTTCTTCGGAATTATGATATTTGTCAGCATTGAACTGTTGTGTGCTAAAAGTAAATATAAATGTATATTCAAGTAAAACCCTTCTTTCGATAAGTGTGATCGTGTCACAACATATAGCGTGCTGCATAACTACGGTCGGCTATAATCACTTATACTTATACATGTATCCTAAAGTTAAATTGGAATATCTGAGAAACGTTACAATTATTATATTATAAACTCAGGTTTCCGTCTTTCAAATGGATAGTAGATATGGCAGAATATAATTGTTTGGTCTAATATTTAGGTATATGAGCATTAAATTTCTACTTACTTTGATTTTTTTGCAAGCTCTTGAATAATCCTGGACTTATTACTTCTTTTTCTCAATTTTGAGAAAGGTTTTCGTTTTTTTGGCATAATCACAATACACTAATAAATATCGTCACTAAAACACTTCCCTATTTTGCGTCTAATACTCGTAAGCGGGAAGTGGACTCTCAATTCCAAGTCTATTACTTAAAAACGAGTACCTGTTTCTTATTGGCGAAACAATTGCCAATGCTTTACGGCATTTACTAATAATCCGGCATACAATGGTAGTAGGAGGGTATTTATTTTCTTGTCGGTATTGTTATCTTTGGAAGGCGGAGATAAAATGTTATTAAAATAGTTATTCCTTCCTAACAAGATTATTATTAACAATAAATTATAAATTTCTTTACTGAAGAAATTATTGCACCTTTATCTAGGTTAGTACGAGCCAAAAGACATAAAGAAACCGCTTTTCTTGTCATCTTCGAATTTAAAAAAAGACTGCTATAAACACGTTATTTTTTACATAATAAAAAAACTGTAAACGTTGAAACACAGAGGTTTCTGTACAAAAGACATATATTTCAAATTTATAAATCTACTTTGAATAATGACAATGTTGGGTCTTCCCAAAAATTGAGATTTTACGATCTTTACCAACAAATAACTATAACAAAATAATTTTTTTTAAATTTTTTCAAAGAGTATCAGCTGTAAGGTAGTCCTATAAATACATAAAACAAAATTCATAATGATTGATGGCCTAAAAAAACACTGATGAACACCCTTAAACAATACAATAACTTACAAGAAAAAAGATACAGCAATAAATTACAAAAAACCACAATGTTACATCATTACTACAATTACATTTACTACCTTCTAACATTAAAAAAGAGACAAGTATAATTCTTATATAACATTAACGTTTAGAATATAAAAATCAACATAAAACATCACAGTTTAATTTTTTTCCTATGTATTTCAGATACAAGTTTTTAAATCCTTTTCTTGTAGGTGCTTTTTTAATTTCATTTGGCAATGAATTATACACTTGAAGTTACTTTTATTTCTAGTCGAATAGCGGTGGGTATGTCTTGTAAGTTTATTATTTAAGTATTTAAGCAACAGTTTTAAATGAATTTTATGAATGAATACCATGCCGTTAAGTTCGGTTATTTTTTTTATCGAGAGCCAGTTCAAACATTTAAGCATAAGATGCACTGGTGTATATTTGCTACTATTTAATATTACGCGCGCTGCTTCATTTTGTAACGTTTGGAGTTTAGATATCTGCGCTTCGTTTAAGAGATATAATACTGTACCACAGTAGTAGAAATGAGGCTGTATAATAGTGTTGTAGATTATAATCTTAGTTGCAACAGATAGAAATTTAAATATTCGTTTTAGAAATCCAATTTTTTTACCTATTTTTTTAACTAAATATTCATAATGAGCACTAAAGTTTAGGTGTTTATCAAAGATAATTCCCAAATATCTGTGGTACTCAATTCAATTTTTTCCGTCTCAATTATTACATTACTAGAGGGAAGTACACTTCAGATTTTTTTATATTCGCTTTTTGATGATCATAGCTTTTGTTTTAAAAACATTTAATACCAAATTGTTTGCCTTTAACCATTGTACCAGGTTTACGAGCTCTAAATTTACTGTCCTAACCAGTTTTTCTGCATTAATGCCAGATATATAAATTAAAGCGTCGTCTGCAAATAGGTTTAATTCGACATATTTCAGTTGTTGTGCCATATCGTTAGTAAATATATTAAAAAGAAGGGGACCTAATACGCTCTCTTGGGGAACTCCATGTGAATTTTTTTGTGGTTGAGACCTTTCTTTATTGATTTTAATAATTTGTAATCTGTTTTCCAAGAAATTTCTGAACCAATTTAAAACAGTACCGCCCACATTATAGGCTTTTAATTTTCTTATTACAATGTTTCTATCGACAATTTCGAACGCACGTTTCAAGTCTAAGAAAACTGCAACTATATATTTTTTTTTATCAATGTCTTCTAACCACTCATCGATCAGTAATTGTACTGCGCTTTCACAAGAATGCATTTTTCTAAAGCCCGATTGTTTATAATAAAATTAGTTATTTTTTTCAAAGTATTCCATAATCTGCTCGTGTACTGCTATTTCAATAATTTTATCGATTAACGGTAATGTATTAATAGCTCTATAGTCATCCGGAGCATATGGTAACTTTCCTAAACGTAAGGATTCATTAATTATGTTTAAAAGTGGATGTCCAATTATATCGAAAAGATTTTTTATTAGATAAATTCCTAATACTAATCACTGGTTTTGTTTGGAACATTATTTATTATAATTTTTAATGCAGTTAAAGTAACTGGATTAAATTTATTAAATGAATAAGAGCTAGGTGTAAATATTTGTACATCAGTATATTTACCTACAGTAGAATTACTATTTACAACCTTGTCTAAGCTTTGTATGAAATATTCGTTAAATACCGTGGCTATACTTTGACCTAGGGTTAACGCAGTAAAAAATTGTCAGATCTTGACTTTCATTATGTTTATTTATAATAAAAGATTGTAAGGTTTTCCACATTTCTTTAGGGTGTCGTCTATAATTGTCAATTTTTCACTCTTATTTTATGGTTTCTTTTCGGTGGTCATTTTCAGCCCTTGATAGGAATTTCAACCCTGATTAAGACCTTTTTGATTTTTCCATGCCTACGTGCAGGAGTCGTTTTTTGTTGATCATTTTTTATTAAGTATTTTTTATTAATTAATTAATTATTTTTTAACCAGGGGAAATGCCCGATCCTAATCTGTTGCCCTATAAGATGATCTTAAATCTGTATTCTGATAAGGGTGCGCAAATAATCATTAGATGTAAAAGATAGTTTATTTAATCTGTGTCTACTATTAAGATTTATTAGAGCTTATTTATCAGATATTTGGATGATATAAAACTCATTTAAAGGATTGATTAGGTAATAATTACGTGCGTGACAAAATTGACTGTATTTCCCATATTACTTTATTAGCGTATTTTTTAAAATTTTATTGCCATGATTATTAAAATTATCACACTATCTACAGATAGTGACTTTTTTACATATACGGGAATTTATTTATACACTGGGTTTGTATTCTAATAAGGAGTCCTCGTTTGTAAGATTGTTGTTAAGGTTTTGTTCGCGGATTAAAAATAATCACATATAATTACATTCATTTTCTCGTTTTAATGGTTTATAAACGATATGTTCTACTAACGTAACTAATTTTCCTAATTACCGTTTTTGTTATTGTTTACATTGTAAAATAAGTGTATAATTAGTATTATATTTATATACATCAAAAATTAAAAATGTATTAGACCCCATTTTTTATCAGAAGAGTGCATAATTGTAGGTCTTTTTGTGCTTGCTCACGTGAGGGGCGTATTTTAGATCTGAAGATTGAGTTTGGGTTTAGTCTTGGAGCTTGGAGCTGGTCTTGGACTTGGGCTATGTCTTAGGGCTGGGGCTGGACCTGGGATTGGTCTTGGGGTTGGTCTTGGACCTGGAGTTGGTCTTTGGGCTAGGGTAGATCATTTTGTTTCTGGGCTTAGCGCTCTGATCGAAAAGGATATTATTTAGTCTATTTAAACGAGGTTGCTGATAGAGTATCTGTTAGTATCGTTTAGCGGTTCAAGATGGAAAGTCAGTTTAAGCACTCCTTTTCGGCGATAGTTGCGAGCCCGTCGGGTTGTGGGAAATCGTATTTTATCGTTGATTTTCTAAAAAATATCGAAACCGCCTGCGATACAGGTTTTAAAAAATTATCTGGTTTTACAGTGAGTGGCAGCCTTTATTCAAAGATCTCTCTGTGGAATTTCAAAAGGGTTTACCTGATATGGAACAGTTTGACGGAGAAAAAGCTGTCTTAATAATAACTGACGATATAATGCGCGAAACTAACGGCTCTGTGGCTGATATTTTTACAAAGGGTTGTCATCATCGAAATCTAAGTGTGTTTTTCTTAACGCAGAACATATTTCATCAAGGACGTGGATAACGGGATATTTCTCTCAACGCACATTACATAATTTTGTTTAAGAACCCACATGACAGAGCTCAGATACAGCATTTAGCAAGACAGATTTCGCCGGACAACCCGAAATTTTTAGAAGCCGCGTACCAAGATGCCACTTCAAACCCACACGGATATTTATTGTTCGATTTAAAACAGAATACACCGGATGTGCTACGTTATAGAACAAACATATTCGGGCCTCAACGTATCTGCCAGGTATATATAGCGAAAAAAGGGTTTAAGCTTCACAGTCATAAAGATTACATCATATATGATGACTGACGTTTTAATCGAGAACTCTGATATCCTGCATACATTAGCCAGATTAAGTAAAAGTCAACGTGACGCTTTATTGAAATGTTTGGATAGTAAGCAGGTAGAGTGTATTTGTGAGTGTGCACATAACATTTTAAAAGGTCGTGTACCTCTGTCAGCTAATCAGAAGCAGCGACTCTCTCAACATAAGCACACTTTAAGACGCTTGGCACAGAGAGGCGAGTCTATAAAAAAGAAGAAACAGTTTCTTGTACAGAAAGGTGGTGCATTTCTACCATTCCTGTTAGGACCATTACTCGGCGGAATCCTGGGTAATCTGTTTCAATAACCATGGACCACAATCTGAAGAAGATGATTATTCTACAGATGGACTTTATACAACGCTTACAGGTGCCAGATGTTACACAAAATAACATTTTAACGCAGCTGGGTAGCGATATGAATAAAGTTTTAAAAAGCAAAATGACTGACCATGACAAATAGCAGCAGTACAACCAAGTTATTCAAAGGTATCTACACTTTTCCAATCAGTTACGTCAGCACACCAGCATAACAATCAGCGGTGACGCTGTTGCTGATGATATTAGAGATTTACCGCAACGCAAAGGTCTAGCGGACGATGAAATAGTATCGACACTTCCGTCTTCATATAAGAGAAAAGGCGAGGCTATCTTACGTTTACTGAATACGAGCAGTGATGTATTTTGGGATAAAAGGGGTACCGTCACAATAAAAGACGAGATCATACCACATTCCAACATTATCGATCTGGTTCACGAGACATTAAGAAAACGAAAAACTACAAACACGCGCGGTTGGCGTCAGTTTGCGACGTACATCAAGGAGATAAATATACCACGAGAGTTTATCGGAAATACGACATGATGTTTCCGTATCACCCAGCGTTGAACGGACCCTCAGAACACCTATAGATGAGAATTACGATGCTGATAGTGAAAGGCGGGAAACACCGAGAAGAATCTCTCAAAGAAGAAGAAGAAGAATTACACTAGATTGGGATTCGTGGCGGACATAACGTGGATGCTGTATACTATGATCTCTCTCACCCGGCAGGGTTCGGTGGTATACCATTTTAACCTTTACGAGTTGTGGCAAGCGGATCTTTGATATGCGAACTTTAAGTAAACACAATAGTGGATACAACTACATACTAACGGTAATTGATGTATTTAGCAAGAGAGCATGGCGAAGACAGCCTCATCTATAATTGAAACATTCGCTGATATTTTTAAGGATTGAGACAATACTCCGGCAAATCTACAGACGGATAAAGGCAAAGAACTTGTGGCGAGCAGTGTACAAAACTTTTTCAAGAAACAAAATATCAATTTCTGTGTAACAAATAATCGTGATGTAAAAGCATCTGTAGTTGAAGGGATTTAATAAAACATTGAAAACAAAGATGTGGCGTTATTTCACTTACAAAAATTCCTACAGGTATATTGATGTACTCGAAAGACTTGTGACTGCTTACAACAATAGACCTCATTTAAGTATAAAGATGGCCCCTGCGGTTGTAAACGATAAAATGTTTTTATCGTTTACAACCGCAGTCACTAGTCTTTCGAGTACTATCAATATACCTGCAGGAATTTTTGTAAGTGAAATAACGTCACATCTTTGTTTTCAATGTTTTATTAAATCTTTCAACTACAGAATGTACCATTAGGTTTAAAGATACACTGAACTTGATAATTACGGTTTAGTTCATTTTCTAAAAAAAATGTCAAATTACGGCCATAACTATCAGCTAGTATCAACGCCTTTTTTATATTACCTTTGAGAGCTTGACTATGATTTTGTGAATTTTCAGTTTTCGGTTTAATCTTCCATGCGATGTTTACATTTCTTGCGTTGGAGACCATCGTTTCGTTGGTGATAACATTTTCATTCTTCTTACTTGCTTTGACTCTTCTGTCTTTGTTTGATATCAAACTCGTTTTCATTGCTTTATATAGTTTGGATACTTTTCTTTCTAAAACACTCAATTTATATTGTAGTACATCAACGTTGTCAAAAATAAAGCGCCTTTTTTTATTTTAAGATTTTCAATATCTTTGGGTTTTGTCACAGCTCAAAATTTGTTAGAATCAAGCTTTAGAAAGTTCTTTAGTCTTAAAATTTGCTCACTTTTTTTCCAACACTACTTAATCCTTTCATTTTTAATTGATGTTTCAACCCAACACACTTAAGATTGTCAACATCCATATTTTCTTTCGTCAATTCAATAATAATAACAAATTTCTAGCAATCCGAACGCACGTCCAAACTCAACGAGTAGTCTGTAAAAGTTGTAACTTTCTGTTGATGAAGATATGGGCGAAATGGTCTCAGTGTCTTGATAATAAAACGTTGTACCAAAAAACTGCATTAGAAGAAATTATTAATTTAAAGCTTTATAAAAAATTATAACCTTCTTATTTATGGAGATGTACACCAATTTCTTTGAGATTACTGCAAATTGTATCCAGCCCATGACCAAGAGCTAAATTTTGTGACCGAATGTTGCCCAAAATATATGCACCAATGTCGTTAGGGTTGCGGTAAAATTAATTTCCTCGATGGGCAAGAACCAAATTCTATGGCCCATGAGCGTCGGCCAGCATTAGGCAGGATTAATTGCGTTGATAACTAAAAGCCAAATGTTGCAGCTGCTCACGTGTTAATCAGCGTTTCGGCTCAACGTTGTCCTAATCTGCTTATATTAAAATTTTGTTGAAGTCGCGGAAAAATAAAAGAGTTACACCTTTGCTTAAATGGAGAAAGATTTGCTTCTTTAGAAAACTAATCCAGATACGCTTTTGTTGATTTAAGACAATGCATGGCTTACTAGATATTTGTAAAAAAGTAAATTTCTCCAAAATCGTTTCAGCGCTTTAATTCGTTTATTTCTAAAGATAAATAAAAATTGTTTAAATACAATTTGTAGATAATTTTGTGCCGAATAACGTCACCGTACTGGTTTTTCAATTTTGCTTAGCATTTTGAGGTTATGAGGCAAAGTTGTTTTTTTTAAATAGAAACCATAGTTGGCTATGATATATTTTAATAGTGCATTTTTTTCTGATTGTAATGATGTAAAGGTCGTTCCTTAGTGTAATTCTTATTGGTTTTGTCAGTGTGGAGTTGCTTTAGAAAATTAATTATGGTGTACACAGATTTCGAGAAACAGAAGTAGGGGTAATATTGATGAAAACACAGCGAATTTCACAAGGCGCTGCAATCTCACAACGCACAGTAGTGAGAACTTTAGCAAAACGTAAATATCCTCCTTATAAATATTCAGTTGGACATACTTTACACATTGGTGATGATGAAAGAAGATTAAATTTTGCTAATTGGTTCATAAATATGCTCCATGAAAATAACAACTTTCCGATGCAGATCTTATGGACCGACGAAGCACATTTTACAAACTGTGGTATGTTCAATCGCCATAATGAACACCTGTGGGCCCAGAAAATCCTCACCGTTTAGAAGAAATACGACCTCAGATTAAGTTTGGCTTCAATTTATGGTGCGGTGTTATTGGTTCGCAGCTTGTTGGGCCATAGGACTCTAATTGGAAATCGATATTTGCAATTTCTTAGGGAAGATTTTAACAATATCCTATATGAATTAAATTTACAAACCCGTGTAAACATACAGTAGTATCAACACGACGGTGCCTCACCTCACTATTGCAAAGGGCATAAACATGGACCTAGTACTTTTGTTTGTTTACACTCGCCATAAAAAAATAAATTGTAGGTTCTTTTACAATTTTTTATAATCTCAAAATCCTTTAATAAAAATTTATATTGTTTTTGTGAGAACTTAAAATGCTTACGTTTTAATTTAATTTTGCTCGTTTCAACTTTTAAAGATATCATTCATTAATTTAAATTTACTTTACGTGCTATCAGGTTTATATCTACGTACATGAACTCTTATCGGGTTGCACCGGCTATCGCCATTATTTAAAGAAATGATTATTGTTATCAATTACCAAAATTGTATTCAATTTGATATTCTTAATGTATACGTAATTTGTAACGTTATTGAATTTGCTTCCTTCAGTATTAAAGCCTTCAGTCTTCGTAATGGTTAATAATAATAATAAATCAAACGTTACATACATTTAATTAAAGTGAAATTCAAAATGCAGAAACGATTTGTTTACAATAACACATAGAAAAATAGTCCTATTATTATATTTCGTAATCTTAATAGCTAACATTCGTAAATAATTTCCTTATCAACAGTGAATGAAGATTAATTCATTCAATGTTGATATTTAAACACACATTTAAAAGAAAATTAAACACATAACTGTTTTCTTTCATTATACAGTTTGTAATCTTACTTGTCCCTTCCAGAGGCTGCAAATGGGATGATTTCATTGCTATGACGCTACTATGGAGCCGTATTCTTTTGTTCCTGCAAATATATTCTTTAGATTTTTGTTGCTGATCACCCACACTTCCTATTCCAACTTATCTATTTGATTAATAGCTTCTGGATGTATTATTTTATCAATTTTACTAATTTTAATTATCACTTATAAAAAATGCAACACCAAGATGGCGTTGGAATTTTGTACCAAACTTCGCAGAAATGTTTAACTAGTCAAATGTAGTAATTGGTTAAAATTTCAATGAAATTAAACAAAAGATCAAGGCATTTTTTATTAATAATGTGTTGAACCACCCCTATTAATTTCACACTCCCGCACCCTTCTTGGCATGGATTCCAACAGGAGGTCGTTTTCTTTATCCTAGACAATTTGTAATTCATGCCGGAGATCTTCTAGTGTCTGTGGAGGATTGGCCAATTGTTTGAGTCTTCTACCCATTATGTCCCACACATGTTCAATGGGCGAAAATTCGGGAGATCTGAAAATAATATACGACCGTTCATCCGCGTAATGAAATTTTAATTTTGTGCTTTTTTACTTCTCTTCGGCGTAAAAAAATTACATTTTGATTTTTGTTTTAATGTTATGTTCCCTTGGGTTTTTAGTGTCTTTTCGTTACTTAATTTTTTGCAATTTCCCTAGTACCGAAAAAACGTGTTGCGTTCGGTAACAATTTACTTCCTCTGCATCTTAATTAAAATATTGCAACATTGTTACTGAATGTATATGATAATTTTCAATTTGTCGCTTCAAAATTATAAAATTTAAAATGTCATATTGCACTAAAACTTGTGTACGGTTACTTGTCTTCACCGTAGCAAGGACGTGACAGTGTGGCAGTTGATTGTTTTGTGCTATGAGCATTAGTCAAAAGAGGTGTCTGTTTCTGCTTTTTCGAATATAAAATGGTGATAGTTATTTTATCTTAAGAAAATTGTGCGTTTTTGAATTATATTTAATTCCTCAAGTTTTTCTCGGGTTTAAGTGTTGCATACAGGGCATAGCAGGGGGCGCTAATCCAATGTCACTACTAAAACTCAAAGTTGACAAGTTGTTCGAACAATGGAACTAAACCGCGAAAATTTTTGTGCAATAATGTTTTGCAACTTTCGAAGACAATTATCTCAACAAGAATGCCTCGCCTAGTTGGTTTCTGTTTTCGGAAATAAAGCACTACATCAGTCGAAAATTTCTCGGTGGTGTGGAGAATTCAAACGTGGACGGATGAGTCTTATCGACGATCCATGGGCAGGTGCACCAAAAACGACCGTCTTCCAGGAAAACGTTGATGTTGTGCGCAAGCTTATCAAAGAAGACTGACATGTGATATATCGCAAGATTGAGGCATCATTGGGGATTTGAAAGACTTCAATTCAAAGAATTTTGCATGAAGAATAGATGGTAAAAAATTAGCCTCCCGTTGGATACCGCATCCGTGGATCGAAGAACAGAAACAAGCGAAGGTTATTGGTGTCAAAAAACTCTAGACCTGTTCAACGCAGGAAACTCTAAAAACGTGTACAGCATGGTCAGTGGTGATGAATCGTGGATTTCTGGTATGATGCCGAAAATAAACGCCAGTCGTCTGTTTGGGTGTTCCAAGGTGAAGAAAAACCAACAGAAGTAATC
Source organism: Vesta saturnalis (assembly GCA_036346205.1). NCBI lineage: Eukaryota > Metazoa > Arthropoda > Insecta > Coleoptera > Lampyridae > Vesta > Vesta saturnalis. The sequence goes on from JARFJB010000246.1 coordinate 806,278, forward strand.
CATTCTCGAAGAGTATCCAAAAAGATGGTCGTGACATTTGTCTCAAAACCAGGTCATGTGGCAATAATTCCTGTGCAAGGTCAAAGAACTGTTACTGCCGATTGGTTTACAACCATTTGCTTGCCGGAAGTCATCGCTGAGCTTCGAAAAACCAACCCGGAACGACGAATCATCCTCCACCAAGACAATGCATGTTCACACACAGCTCGTATGACAATTGCATTTTAACGCAAACGTCGAATTGTTAGACCATCCTCCGTACAGTCCCGCCTAAGTCCCAACGATTTCTTTACCTTTCCGAAAATCTAGAACGGACCGCTTGGTCACAGGTTTCAGTCGCCAGAATAAGCAGTTGACGCCTTGAAAAACGTCTTTTTCAGTGTACCAACAAGCGAGTGGAATAACTGCTTCCAGAATTGGTTCGAGTGGATGCAAAAGTGCATTGATCTTAGAGGAGGATACTTCGAAAAATAATAAAGTCCTTGCTGTCTACTGTTTTATAGACAACCCTCGTAGTACCCAACTGGGTATGAATTAAAATAAGTTAGTGTAGCGTTACTTTTGTGTCGTGCCCTACAAATTACTGAACGCTGTTGTTTTTACAACACTCATTATTTGAAAAGTCAACATTATGTTTAATATTAGTTCTTTTATAGTTATTATAGAGATTAACACAAACTCATCTGCATGAGCTTTATTAATTGCATCATTATGGATATTATTTTGTTGTTTCCACAGTTTTGTAATAAATCAAAAATTAATTAAAAGCTATTATAAAGTAGGTATTATCATCATTTATTTTATCAGAGCTATAAACTAAGCAAGAAATATTTCTGAAATGGATTGCTCGAAGTAATTACAGTAAGAAAAATGAACAAAACTCCCTGCAGAATTTCTGTTTTCGTCAGTCTTGGATTAGTTATTAAATACCGTCAGTTTACTAAAACGAGATTTCTTCATTATTATTACTCGGTTCCGATTTCATTTCAGGTGTATAAAATAATTGCATGTATTTTATTATTATTACTAACCATTTACCGCGTAATTATAATTATTTTAGTTTGATTTATGGATTCAATTTAATTTATTATTACAAGTTGCATTCAGAAAATAAATATGGAAACGTAACTTAGTGCAGATTGCAGTCGTTTAGTAAAAATAAGCGTTTTGCTTAATTAAATTTTATATCGATAAATTGTATTTTAGAAATCGGAAATGAGTTTTTTATCGTTTATTTGAAACAGCTTTCTTATTCGAACCTTTTTTTGTGTGTACGTGAGATTGAACGAGTTATAAGGACTTACAGGATTTGCAGAATTACCCTTCACTTGATTCTGTGCTTTGAACGATCAGAATTGTTTGTGTTAAGAAAATCAATCTTTTTTCATTATTTCAGTTTTGTATTCTTTGGAAGAGTAAATAATTTGCAATAGAAAATAAACCAATTAACATGCAACCTAGACGATATAACTCGGTTACATAAATATTTAAAAAGCTCATCCGCTTTCTTTTGAATTATCAATGTTTACAAAAATAGTAAAAATTGCATAAACTCGTAAACTAAATCTTATCATTAGCGAGGTAATCACATAGAGCCGTTAAAGTAATTAGCGCTGTACACATGCTTCAATTTCCAATAATCTTGGGAATCAACGAACTCAAGAAACGAAAATTGTTAGTAGGTACGTGACTTCATTGCTTATTTACTCGACTTATTCGTTACTTTCGAGTATTTCGTGTTCTCTTTTCTGTAATTATTGCTTTCCATTTACGGAAAATGCGAAAGCAACTATGAATGTTTTAAGATATGAGCTTGCTTCGTAACACGTTTTATTCCTTTTCTATTTAACTTTTGAAACATTTCTTGTATTTTTTACTTCAATTGGAAATAAAGCTAAACATTTGTACTAGCCAAGGTAATTGTTTTCTATGTCCCACAGATCGTAAAAATATTTCTATTTTTATTGTTTTCATATTTATGTTTATAACTTCTTGTTTTTGTGTAAATGCTTAAATATAGCAGAAATGTCTAGAACCATTCTTCAAATACGATGTGAATAGGTTGTGCTTGAGAACATTCTGTAATTAATTTTGTTTTCTGATGAAGCTTACTATTCTCAAAGGGCAAGGGAATTTTTGTAAAGAAGATTGGGAATATAGGTAAACTGAATATCGGATTACAGGGACTTGTCAATAAGTTCTATATGATGCTTAAACCCTATCTTGTGTCTACTTATTTATGACAAAGAAAGATGGATATATTATGAATAATGCCTCTATTGCCGTAACAAAGCGTTTGCAATTTCAATAATGACAAGGCAATAGAATCAGATGCATAGAATAGAAATTCAATAGGTTAATAAAATGCCAGTGGTTCTCAACACTGCTTTAACATTATATAATTGTGAAGAAATGCAACTTGTATATAATCAAGATTTATGACTCAGGAAGTGTATGAATCTGAAGCCGAATGACAATTATAATTTTACATTTAATTATAAGTATATCTTTGTAATTTTAATATTTACTAACTATAATAAAACTGTATTTGTTATTGTTGTTATAAGTATAATAAGCTGTCAATTGAAATTACTAATAATTAGTAATCGATTATTATTTTATTATACAAAGTTGCATTTCTTAATTATATAATTGTTAATGCAGTGTGGACTATGCATTGTAGTTATATTACTTCACCTGCATTAATTATATTAATATTATTATTTAATATAAACCTTTACGGGAAAGCACATTTAAATAATCTTTGGACGAAACGACGAACTACTAATAATATTTCACATGAACCTATATTGACAATTCTGTAACTATAAGTCATAAGGACAGATTTTAGTATGGTCCTAGTGGACCTATACCATGGCCAGTTCGTAGTACTGATCTTAATCCCCTCGATTTTTCATTTTGGAAGTTTATGAAAAAAGTGTATGCCGTAGAAATAAATAGTGAAGAGCAAATAGGGAACAGAATTGTGGAGTCTGCTAATAAGTTTCGTGATAATCCAAACATATTTCAAAGATGTCGTCAGTCATTAACACGAATATTAGAATGTGTATTCACGAATAAGGTGACCAGTTTGAAAACCTTCTGTAGAGCTTTTTTATATTCTTTGAAATGTTTAATTTAATAATTAATAAACCCTTTTCAGTTTATAAAAAAAAAACTTAAACAGCCTGTAACTTGAAAACAAAAAGCGATCGGACATTAGTGTATAGGTGCTTTTCTTATTATTTTTTGGCCCTCTATCGCGTGGTGCTATGCATTGTAGTTTATTCTGTCACCCCGTGCATATATATATATATATATATATATATATATATATATATATATATACACACAGGGTGTCTCAACGACAGCATGTTAGACGAATAATGAGAACGGAAAAACCGATTCAGCTGAAAACTTGTAACTTTATATAAATGAACATGGTCTACTTACTGAAGCCCGCCATATTCAATTCGGTGACACCGCAACAAATGGAAACGGCAACAGACTATCATCTGCTCTGTTGCAGTTGCCTATGTTGAGGATCGCCAATACACAACCCACGTATTTTGACCACTTAGGAGCCTCAATAATAGACCACATAATAGTTTCCGAATCAATAGCACACTACTTCGATCGTGAGTGCTTTCTAGGTACCACGATCACTTCAGATCATATTCCACTGCTGGTCAAAACTTCATTTTGTCCAGCTCCCCCAATACCCCCTCAAAACACAAGCATTAAAGATTTTTCGAATGCAGACTGGAATGTGTTCGCCGAACACATCTCCAACAACCTTCCTACACCCGATCTTCAAACTACCCAAGATCTCGAGAGAGCCATTAGCGACCTAACTTCCGTAATTACGGAAGCGGTCGACACCTCAGTCCCGCTTAAACATCGACATTTCCAAAAAACCGCTCCCACGACACATAGTGAACTGGATCAAAGAGAAGAGACGAATCTATCGTCAATTCTTGAGATCCAGGGATCCGGCTCTCAAGACGGAATATAATCGCCTTAACGCCTTAATCAGGCGAGAAGCCAATAAACACGCAGAAGACTCCTGGGCTAAAGCCACTTCCCAGTTAGACTATCGAGACGGTAAACGCTTCTGGCAACAGTTTGACAGACTGACCAGAAAAAAAGTTAACCCCAAATCCCATCTAACCGACCTTCAGGGCAACCTAATCTCCTCCGACCAAGGAAAGGCCGATTTCCTTGGTCACCACCTCCAATCCGTACTCCAATCCCCCAACGATCCCCAATTCGATCCTGTCTTCAAGGAATTCCTCGAGAACCGTCTCGTGGAATTCCGAAACCTTAACCTTCCCGAACTCCCTCTCGTCAACGAGAATCCCATCTATTCCCCAATTACGCCCGACCAGGTCAATGCCTATTTGAAAAAAGGTAAAAACTCAGCCCCAGGGCGCGACGGCTTCAATAGATAAATCCTCCGACACCTACCCGGCCCATGCCTCCAACTGCTCTCAAACATATATAATAAGTGCCTAACCCTCTCTTACTTCCCGACGGATTGGAAATCGGCCTCCACCGTCATGATACCAAAACCTCACGCAGACCTAACCTCACCTAATTACTACCCATATCCCTCCTGAGTTGCCTCGGAAAATGCTTCGAGCAAATTCTAGCCAGGCGGCTCAGGAACACCTTGAGTATAACGACCTCCTTCCCAACAACCAATTCGGCTTCCGCCCAAACCTTGTTGAGGCTGCTTATCGAGACCACCAGAGCATTCAACCATAAGCAATGCCATCTGGCTGTGTTCTTGGACATTAAGCAAGCATTTGACAGGGTTTGGCACGCCTGCCTCCTACAAAAAATCCGAAACCTTAACATTCCCGACCCCTTCTCCAAACTCCTGCTTTCGTCCTGACCAATCGATCGGTCAGGGTGAAAGTAGGGAAAAACCTCTCAGACCCTTTCCAACCCACTGCAGGCGTTCCGCAAGGTTCTGCTTTAGCCCCCATCCTTTACACCATATTTGCTTCAGATATCCCTCAAGTTACCCAACCCGGAGTAGTCGTTGCGCAGTTTGCAGATGACACCGCCTTCTAGTCGGTTAATCGGAACAGCGAAACGGCCTCCAACCGCATATCCAAAACCCTTCGGAACTTTTCCAACAGGGCCAACCGGTGGAGAGTCTCCGTTAACCCCTCCAAAACCCAAGCAATCCTTTTCCGCCACCCTAATTACGTCGATGACAAATTCCCGAACCTATCCTCCAGAAATATCTCACTTACCATTAACCAAGAGAGAATCCCCCTTCAAGACCAAATCACATACCTAGGAATCCTATTCACCAGAACACTTAATTGGCTCCCCGATGTTAGGAAAACACTTAACAGAATTAGAAACCGTGCAAACCTACTGGCCGCCCTCCGGGGTCGAATCAGAGGTTGTCACCCCAAAACACTCCAACACACATACAAAACTTACATCTGCCCTGTTATGGATTTCCGAGCACCAATATACACTAACATTAATCCTAACCACCTTTCCTCTATAGCATCCTGTGAACGCCGGATATTTAGACGTATACACGGGCTACCCTTCAGGTACCCAAGCAACCTCACAACACAACACGCAAACATACCACCAATCACAAACAGAATCCAAACACTTCAGAAAAACTTTACACACAAAAGGATTTTCGGCGATACCATCCCTACCAAAGAAATTATCACAACTTCCTACACCTACCAACCTCCCAAATTCCCACGTAAAAAACCCAAACTTAAATTTAAACACCCCCGATCTTAACCCAATTATTAGACGACATCCCAGAGGAGATAGAAGAGACCCTCGATAACATCCCTTATGCACTCCGCATCCCACCGTCAACTGGATAACGACCACGCAAGGATACCGGCTAACGAATCGTCTACACCCCCCACCACACTCAACCACATGCACACCTAAACCTAAATACCCACAACATTAATAAATCAGACCTTTAACTTTTTTTGCACCAATTAATAAACCCTCAACAAATTATATTTCTTTTTTTTTTAACACCAAAAATAATAAACTCTTGATTGTAAACCACACAATTACAAAAAACATCGCAACACCAACAATAATGGAATGACCAGGGCTGAAGAGGAGGAATCCTGAACAGTCTACGACTAAGCATATAAGCATACTAACCAAAAGCATGAGCATACTAATCTAAAAAAAAAAAAAAAATAAAAAATAAAATAAAAAAAAACTTACTGAAAATATTTTCATGGCGGTGTCACTTCCGGTTATACCGAAAGTCGATACCAACTTTGTTATTTTAAATAAAATGCCCCAATTTTTATTTTATTTTCGGTTTCCTCATAAAATTTTACGTCTTCTACTACCAGTTTGGCGTACGTATCTCTTACCATTATTAAGAAAAAAAATAATTTCAGGCGTTAGCAACGAAAATTTGAATTTACTGAAAAATTAATATATATATATATATATATATATATATATATATATATATATATATATATATATATATATATATATATATATATATATATAAATTGAAATGTTAATATTAGTTTAATTTATGTTATTTAAAATATTATTTGGCGAAAAATCGAATAAGGGGATAGAGTTCAAGTTTTTAATGTTGTATGTAATAATGAAAGAAGTTATTTATTTTTATTTTAAATGTTATTATTGCACCAAACTAGCTCAGGGATCTCAATGGGGAAAGGGTTCAAGGATTTAGTTGAAGATAATAAATTTTTGTATAGGAAATATCCTATACTTAATTGAATTTAACGTATAAAATTTGCTCTGGATAAGTTTTGCTTTCTAACGCATGCGTTACTGACTTTAAGTGTAAAATAATTAAAACTGTCAAAAAATGTCAAATAATTAAGAAATTTTAATGTTTGGATCAAAAAGTGAAAATTTAGAAAAAGAAAAGGAAATGATTTGCTTCACAGGTGTTTACACAGGTAAATAATTGAAAATTCTTAATTAATAACATATAACAAATATTATTTGCAGGGAAATACCAATAACAGGGTTATAAAAAATTTTAAAACTCACAGATACAATCCTTCCTGTCGATTGAATGATGTCTTCAAACTTCAGCTGGAGGCAGGCAATGTTCACTCGGATGTTGTTGTTACGAATATCCAACTGCTATCTCGGTTCTCGAAGACACCAACCTCCAATCTTCAAGATGTTTTCTTTTCCAAAAACGGCAACCTCCAAACACTTATTTACAATGGTAACTTTTATTAAAAATGGTTTTAAATCTTTATGACTGATTTCGTTTAAAATGTATTATTAGTATCCAAGATTTTTGTTAACACAATTTTATTTTAGTTACCGAAAATATAATATTTATTTAAGAGGAATTGTCCGGATAAATAAAACAACTTTTCACCAAATAAAAATGGAATTTAATTTGGTATATCAGTATTATTTTAAATCGGAAAACATGAAAACAAATTTTACACAAAATCGTGACATCAATTAATCGTACAGCAATAATTTATTAACAACGACAGGTATCGGTGACCGAACTATTTAAATTTTGACCGAAGTTATAAAAACAAGTGCTCTCGAAATTATTCGTACCGTAAACTTTCTCGACGAAAATAAATTAGGTTATGTAAACACTAAATTAGCAACACTGTTTTAATCTTTTCACTTTTTGAACAAAAACTGGAGAGAATGACTTCCTGAGCTCTTGCTTTTATAGGTTTCTGGTTGCTACAGAAATTTCAATTTTTACAGCCATATTGCAAAATTTACAATGAATGTGATTGGCTAATCAAAATTAAGAATTGTACAAAATGGAATTTTGGCCGTAACTTTCTTATACATGGTCGGAAATGAAATTTAAAAACAGAAATGAAAACTATGTGAAATTTCGAATAAAAGGACACCGAATAAGCAATAAATCCTACCACTAATAAACGAAACAACTTAATCTAATCAAAATAAGCTACTAACTATACACACTTACAAGCTACACTAAAATTACTTGCGAAAATGGAATTCTGAGGACAATTTACATAAGAAAACATATCTTTTAAATTCAAACATTTACTTTAATGAAAATTTTAAGTTTTGTAAATTTGTCTAGAAATCACCTTAGATTTAGCAAATTTTGCGGATAAAAACGCTGTATCCTTATAAAACTTATTTATATTGTGAAAGAACATCTATTATTTGCTTTAAGAGCAAAAACTAAATCTAATAATATGGAAAAGTATAAAATTATGTGAAAAATCTAAAATTTACAACGTAACCATACTTAAATTTTAAATATGAAATAAATTCATATTAAAAATGTTTTAGCACTTAAAATGTTATGTTTAAGGTTTGTACAACTTGTCTTTATTGTTCACACTACTTATTTGCAATGCATAATGTTATTTAGTCTTGCATTGAAAAAGTGTCATCGTCTAACACTGTTTTGGGATTTTTACACTATAAATTGTACGGCACTATAAATGTTTGTATGCCAAAATGTTCTAAATGTCTTTCTTCTTGTGAATCATTTATTATAAGTTTTGTCACTAATTCACTAACAAAAATGTGCGAAAATTGTCTATACTATCCATATTATAACCCTTTTAACTAAATTTTTGTATTTCCTGCTCTTAAAAACTAAACATACCTTATCCCTAACATAATCCTAACTACATAGTCCATGTTTAAACACCTGTGAAATGTCTACTTGCCAAATTAACTTTGAAAAATTGAATTTAAATGTAAAAATTGCACTACTAAAATGACTCTACGAAAATGGTGATATTTAACATCTTTGACAATTTTGGTAGCAACAAATTGCTTTTTATGATGAAACCAAACTTAGCAAATGATATTCAGATCAATTTATACCAAATAAATTTATTTTAAACACATCGTGAACCAGATTTGTGTAAAATTGTGTCTCGCACTTGTATCGAGCCAGAAATTACCCCTTTTTATGACCCAAATGTCATGTAAGCTGTCCGATACTTCCATTACCTCTTTCTAAACATCTCAAATTCCCCAATTTAAGAATGAAGATATTTTTGTACAAGAAAATATTAAGTTCTTTAATTGACCTACCTATTAAAATTAAATTTTGAAATATGGATAAATTATAGAAGTATGAAAATTTTAGATTCATCTAGGCACCTCAATTTTATGTACATATTTACTTGCTACGCTAGGTTCTTCATTTATCAACACCAAATTTTCTTGTATAATGTTTATAACTTCTTGCTTGTAACCAATGTGATTGATATCGAATTGCTCATCCTTTATAATTCTTTCCACCTTCAAATACTGGATATGCGGTTTATATAAATTTAATCTTTTATTGTAGGGCTGTACCCAGTTTAATTCATCTTTACCAATTCTTATCTTCATATGTTGCGCATCGATAATCAATTTTAATTGCTTAATCAAATCCATTCCGATTATTAACTCCATTTTTAAATTGTTAGTTATAAACCATTGTGTTTGAAAAATCTGTTCCCCTACCTTAGCTTCAGTATGTAGCATCCTATTTATAGTGCTAAGCTTCTTATCCGTAGCTGCCATAACTTCTATTTTGTTTATTCTAATGATCTCATCTTTAAATAAATCGTTATTCTCTACGATGATCTTTTCCTGTATTAATGAAATTTCTGATCCGGTATCAACTAATCCTAATAAATTTAAATTCTTAATTCTAATGTTAACGAAAGGTAATAAAATGTTTGCAGTTTCTGGTTCTAAATTTTGTTCAATTTCTAAAAATTCCGTAGGATGTTGGTAGTTTGTCTTTACATTGTTGACAAGGAAGCTCGTATTTAAAAATTTTGAACGGTGATCTTGTCAAAGTCCTTTTTGTGTTCTTTTCTTCGTCTTGGGATGCATGTACGATGGCATTGACCAACTAATCCTTCCACAACTCGGTTCCTCCTTCTCTTCTCGTACCTGGATGTTATTCACTCTCCTATTCTGATCATCCACGATCTCTTGGTATGGCCTTCTATTTTCTTTTTGCATATCATTTCTACGATGATCCTTTCCTTCATTCTCTCTATTATTCTGATGTTCCCGTTCATTATCCTTGGCTTGATTGTTGTAATTAAATCTGTTCCTATCGTAGCCATTATTATATCCTCCTCGTCTTTGTTGGAAGTTATTCCTCTCTCTTCCCGATCTATAATTGCCTTCTCTATTGTTGCCGTTTTGGAAATACTCTCTACGATTATCAGCACGATGATATTGATTTTGATAATCTCTCCTGTCATTTCCATAATTCTTATTATAATTATCTCTCCTATTGTCCTCTCTTTCGTGCCTGTAATTATATTCCCTTCTGTCATTTCCATAATTCCTAGGGTTAAATTCTCTCTTTTCGTAACTGTTCTGATGCTGTTCATACGCATCGTATCTTCTTAAAAATTGCAGTAGTGATGTTATATTATCTATATTTTGCAGAATAATGTTTTCTGCCACATTATTCTCCAGTTGCCTTGCTAAATATTGAACTATTTCTTGTTCATTCATCGGTGGTGTGAAGTATCTTGCTATTTGGTATTTCTTCATTACATAAATCTCCCTCGAAGTGCCATAGTTTTTGTCATATTTCGCCCTTGAAAATTCTTCCCTTATTACATTTTGTTGGACGTCACTCCAATATTGTTTGGTAAATAATTCCTTGAAGTGCTTATAATCGGTACATTGCTCTTGTACTAAATTGTACCATAGTTCGGCATTCCTTTAAGCATCTTTCTCACCAAACGCATTCTTTGTTTATTGTCCTTGATGTCATTAAAATATTCTTCTATATTTTTCAAAAATAGCATTGGCGATTCTTGCTTCTTTCCTTCAAATTTATATGGCATCTCTTGATTCCACATGCAATTTTCCCAGCCTATTTGAAAATTTCGAGGTGTTTCACGTTCTTTCAACTCTTCTAGGTCATGATCGTGTATTCTTAGTTTATTGCAAATTTCCCCTATCTGTTTCTTGTTCTCATCCTTATTCTTATCCACCTGAAAACATATTTGTTCGTGGATGTCATGTATCCTTCCTACTCTATCATTTATTTCGTTAGAAGCCTCTTCTCTTAGACGGGTTTCAGTTCTAATATTCTTGTCCAACTTTCCTATCTTGTCATCTACCTCTTCCTTATTGTCAATAATCGTTCCCCATAACTTATCATTTTCTCGGTGCATGCTATTGCTTAATTCTTCCTTCGTTTTGTCCATTCTATGCACTAACTTCTCCTTATCGTCCTCCCACTTACTCACTTGTCTATCGATACTTTCTACCAACTTGTTAAATTTCATTTCCATCTTCTCATCTGCTCTACGTATCTCCTCTTTTCTATTCTCTTCTGCTTTTATTCTATTTTCTTCAAGCTTGTTAAATTTACTGTCGATATTTTCTTCTGCTTCTTTCTTGTCTTGCTTTCTACTTTCTTCGGCTCTCATTAGCATGGCGATTATCATGTCCACGTCTAAGCTCTTGCTTTCTCTCACTGGACTTCCCCCTTCTTGTTGTTGTGCTTCAACATTCTTTTCCACTTCCATCTTTGTAACTAGATCCTGTTTTTTCTCTTTTACCTCAATATCTTTAGGTCCGTAAACTTTTCCTGATCTAGTTACCCTACGATCTTGCATTCACTAGTCGTACTAACTAAATTTGCCCCTTTTTATAAAATTCCTAACACTAATGAACACAATAAACAATAAACAATAACTAATAACAAATAACAATGAACAATGAACGAAAAAATGAAAAACTAAATATCTATAAAATTTTTTTGTGCTTTTATATCCAAAATCTTCAAACTAAATCGTGCCACACGTTGCGGTGCCAATAAATTGTTATGTATATATTAGTTTAATTTATGTTATTTAAAATATTATTTGGCGAAAAATCGAATAAGGGGATAGAGTTCAAGTTTTTAATGTTGTATGTAATAATGAAAGAAGTTATTTATTTTTATTTTAAATGTTATTATTGCACCAAACTAGCTCAGGGATCTCAATGGGGAAAGGGTTCAAGGATTTAGTTGAAGATAATAAATTTTTGTATAGGAAATATCCTATACTTAATTGAATTTAACGTATAAAATTTGCTCTGAATAAGTTTTGCTTTCTAACGCATGCGTTACTGACTTTAAGTGTAAAATAATTAAAACTGTCAAAAATGTCAAATAATTAAGAAATTTTAATGTTTGGATCAAAAATGAAAATTTAGAAAAGAATAGGAAATGATTTGCTTCACAGGTGTTTACACAGGTAAATAATTGAAATTCTTAATTAATAACATATAACAAATATTATTTGCAGGGAAATACCAATAACAGGGTTGTAAAATTTTAAAACTCACAGATACAATCCTTCCTGTCGATTGAATGATGTCTTCAAACTTCAGCTGGAGGCAGGCAATGTTCACTCGGATGTTGTTGTTACGAATATCCAACTGCTATCTCGGTTCTCGAAGACACCAACCTCCAATCTTCAAGATGTTTTCTTTTCCAAAAACGGCAACCTCCAAACACTTATTTACAATGGTAACTTTTATTAAAAATGGTTTTAAATCTTTATGACTGATTTCGTTTAAAATGTATTATTAGTATCCAAGATTTTTGTTAACACAATTTTATTTTAGTTACCGAAAATATAATATTTATTTAAGAGGAATTGTCCGGATAAATAAAACAACTTTTCACCAAATAAAAATGGAATTTAATTTGGTATATCAGTATTATTTTAAATCGGAAAACATGAAAACAAATTTTCACAAAATCGTGACATCAATTAATCGTACAGCAATAATTTATTAACAACGACAGGTATCGGTGACCGAACTATTTAAATTTTGACCGAAGTTATAAAAACAAGTGCTCTCGAAATTATTCGTACCGTAAACTTTCTCGACGAAAATAAATTAGGTTATGTAAACACTAAATTAGCAACACTGTTTTAATCTTTTCACTTTTTGAACAAAAACTGAGAGAGAATGACTTCCTGAGCTCTTGCTTTTATAGGTTTCTGGTTGCTACAGAAATTTCAATTTTTTACAGCCATATTGCAAAATTTACAATGAATGTGATTGGCTAATCAAAATTAAAATTGTACAAAATGGAATTTTGGCCGTAACTTTCTTATACATGGTCGGAAATGAAATTTAAAAACAGAAATGAAAACTATGTGAAATTTCGAATAAAAGGACACCGAATAAGCAATAAATCCTACCACTAATAAACGAAACAACTTAATCTAATCAAAATAAGCTACTAACTATACACACTTACAAGCTACACTAAAATTACTTGCGAAAATGGAATTCTGAGGACAATTTACATAAGAAAACATATCTTTTAAATTCGAAACATTTACTTTAATGAAAATTTTAAGTTTTGTAAATTTGTCTAGAAATCACCTTAGATTTAGCAAATTTTGCGGATAAAAACGCTGTATCCTTATAAAAACTTATTTATATTGTGAAAGAACATCTATTATTTGCTTTAAGAGCAAAAACTAAATCTAATAATATGGAAAAGTATAAAATTATGTGAAAAATCTAAAATTTACAACGTAACCATACTTAAATTTTAAATATGAAATAAATTCATATTAAAAAATGTTTTTAGCACTTAAAATGTTATGTTTAAGGTTTGTACAACTTGTCTTTATTGTTCACACTACTTATTTGCAATGCATAATGTTATTTAGTCTTGCATTGAAAAAGTCTCATCGTCTAACACTGTTTTGGGATTTTTACACTATAAATTGTACGGCACTATAAATGTTTGTATGCCAAAATGTTCTAAATGTCTTTCTTCTTGTGAATCATTTATTATAAGTTTTGTCACTAATTCACTAACAAAAATGTGTGCGAAAATTGTCTATACTATCCATATTATAACCCTTTTAACTAAATTTTGTATTTCCTGCTCTTAAAAACTAAACATACCTTATCCCTAACATAATCCTAACTACATAGTCCATGTTTAAACACCTGTGAAATGTCTACTTGCCAAATTAACTTTGAAAAATTGAATTTATTGTAAAAATTGCCTACTAAAATGACTCTACGAAAATGGTGATATTTAACATCTTTGACAATTTTGGTAGCAACAAATTGCTTTTATGATGAAACCAAACTTAGCAAATGATATTCAGATCAATTTATACCAAATAAATTTATTTTAAACACATCGTGAACCAGATTTGTGTAAAATTGTGTCTCGCACTTGTATCGAGCCAGAAATTACCCCTTTTATGACCCAAATGTCATGTAAGCTGTCCGATACTTCTATTACCTCTTTCTAAACATCTCAATATATATATATATACAGTGTGCCCTAAAACTTTGCAAACGCTAAATTATCTCAGTTATTTGGAACGTGACATAGACGAAAACTGGGGAGTTTACATTAGCAATCATGCTTTATCCAACAAAAATATTTGTAGTGATGCAGTGTTGCCACTTCTACTAAAAATTAAAAGCAACTTTGATCATTCAAACGGAACACCGTGTATATTACTCAACTTTTTAATGCCCGGAATAAATCTAAATACTCTTATGTATGAAATCCTATACCTATCTTCAACCATTTATGAAATAATTGACCGACCATTTCTACACTTTGACAGGGAGATCAAGAAGAACTGTTTGCGCATTCCTTAAAAAGCAAAGCAGGTGGGATTGACAATATCTAATTTTACTTTTACGTCTGTCAAATATGACTCGTTTCCACGGTTTTTATTTCTAATGTAACAAAGGTGGATATTACCTTTTTTATTTTTTTCAATTTTTCAATAAATTTGTTGTTAGAAGATTAGATGTTTTTGTATTTGTCAGTCGATAATGTATGAAAAACTAAGATAGGGATGTGCAAACCGTTTTTTTTGATTTCTTGAGGTTAAGATTTTACAGCCTGTCAAAGTGCCGATATGGTCTGTCAATTAATGGTTGAAAATAGGTATAGGACTTCATACATAAGATGTATTTAGGTTTATTCCGGGCGTTAAAAAATTGAATAAGCATGTGAGTTTTATAATTTTTAAATAGTGTTTTGATGTTTTACTTAACTTACCTCATGTATTTAAATTAGCCTTGTATTAGGCGAAAGTAATCTGGAATATCATTTAAACTAAGCGGTAAATCAAAATTTTACAAGAACGAAGAAATTTACAGAAATAATCGGTTAACTCAAGGAACTAAATAAATTCACTATAGGGGTAGACAAAAAAACAGTTTTATGTAAACGATTACAAAAATTTTGTTTGCAACACGTGCGCTGTTATATTTTTGGTACTCGACCTTATATTTTAAACTATCCTCACTCCAAGAAATGTGTAAACAGCGCAATAGTTGTGAAATAGTATATTACATAACGAGCTACGAAAGAGGTATACATCGCACAAGCGGGAATTTTCACACGAGGTCGCTAGCCCGAGTATGAGAAACCCGCCAGTGCAGGATAGCCACTTTCGTGCGAGTTTAATGTACACTACTTTTCCTACAAGCATGAAAAAAGACAGTCTCCTTAATGTTTTATTGATCACAAATTAAACAATTACAAAATCTACTTTATGTGAATAGCAGTAATGGTGGCGACTTTGATCGGTACCGAACTCCCTCTCACTACGATGACAACCGGTAATTGCTACGGTAACTTATAGAAAAGCAATGCGGAATTAAATTCGCACGTGTTTTTTACTTTTATATTCGGTACAATGAGAAAGTAAAATACACTAGTGTGGGAAAGTATTATTTTCTGTACAGTTAATTGTGCGATATGAATATATATATATATATATATATATATATATATATATATTGCACTCGTGCGTAATAGGCTACTTACCATCTTCATCATGCAATACACTATTTTTTACTCCTTACATGTTACACACGAATAACAAAACACTACTATACGTGTAAACTATCGATAATGCACTGTTGCGTAATAAGCTACTTGCCACCCTTATTATGTATTAATTTTCCTACGACCATGTACGAAAGCGATTCATATCGAACAATTAACTGTACAGAAAATAATACTTTCGCACACTAGTGTATTTTACTTTCTCATTGTACCGAATATGAAAGTAAAAAACACGTGCGCCTTTTACTACCGCATTGCTTTTCTATAAGTTACCGTAGCAATTACCGGTTGTCATCGGAGTGACAGGGAGTTCGGTAGCGATCAAAGTCGCCACCATTACTGCTATTCACATAAAGTAGATTTTGTAATTGTTTAATTTGTGATCAATAAAACATTAAGGAGACTGTCTTTTTTCATGCTTGTAGGAAAAGTAGTGTACATTAAACTCGCAAGAAAGTGGCTATCCTGTACTCGCGGGTTTCTCATACTCGGGCTAGTGCCCTCATGTGAAAATTCCCGCTTGTGCGATATATACCTAACAAAAAAAAGGAGACAGTAATGAGATGAAGCGGACTGTAATGGACCACTTTCCGACCTGTGCGATTTAAACTATCAATGTCAAATTGACAACTTGCCAATTTTAATAAAGGATCAAGAGTATGCAACCATTTTTTCTAACGTGCGTAGATGGTGAGTGAACGAAAGCAATAAGTGGAAACAAACAACACGTTTTCTTTAATAAGCATATTTAATAAGTGAATTATTGATACCAAGTAACGACAAAACCAAAAGAAAAATAGTAAGCATAACATTTATGGCTTCTCATTAAAGTAAAAATTAAAAGTCGCATTGTCGACCTTCAATGTTAAACGAGAAACCGTGATGGATGTGTTCCAAAATTGTTTGATTTGAACTGTATAATGTTGCTTATTCTTTAATTGTGAATAAAATCGTATACAAACCTCGGCAAATGTACCATTCCCCTGTCTCGAGAACTAGTTCACCTTGAGGCTTCCCCCCTTGCGAGTTTGTCACCTGTGTGTAAACTTTAAGGATCATACGGTAGATAGTTTGTTTTCTTCTATTTTATTTTTGAATTTCGGATTTAGAAGAGTTTTTAGGCTTGGAGACATTTATAAATGGAATTTGTATTTGTAAAATTACGTTTCACTCACAGGTAATACTGGTGGTGCTATTAGATTAATGTTAGAAGAGTTTTTGTGTAAATAAGTATTCTCGTTATTTTACGCTTTAGGAAGGTCGTTAGTTGAAAGGGTGAAACTACGTTTTTTTTGAAAGAATTAAAATTACCTTTACAGTAGAAACATTTTTAAGTAGGCAACACAAGCCAATTAATTGTTAATCCCTGGCAAAGTAGCATAGATGTAAACGTGCATTATAACCTAAAATTTGTGTTGACTGTTTATTTTGGATTGAACTGAATATTTTACTACGAAAGGTAAGTTTTGCATTGTAATTAATCCAAGCATGCATAGAAAGTATGCCTCGTCGTGTTCAAGCACTAGTAACTGCCAAAGGTGGCCATACAAAATATTGATTTTTCAATCAAATTACATAAATTTATATTTTTATTTTTTTAAATAAATATTTTATTGTAAAATTATTTATGGTCATTATACTCCTTAATATATATATATATATATATATATATATATATATATATATATATTTTTAACAAAATTCTTCATTAGTAAGGTCCTAAAGATGAAAAAATGTATAATTTGCTATTGGTCTAATAATTTGGCTAGGGACTGTAAGTTTATAACATAATCTTTGTTCAATTTCCAATTTCACTTTTAAAATTAAAAATTGCTATGAATCTTGTAAACTTTGTTGTGAGTCACCAACTTTAACATGTCCTTAACACTTTTCACATTGATTGATACAATTTAATCTCATTTTTTTCTGAATCGAAGTATATTATAGTACTGAACTAGTATATTGTCATAAAAATTGGAATACATGTATTTTATAGATGGAATACATATATTTATTACTCCAAAGCTGCGCGGAAACTATAAAAATGAATAACACTGTTTAGTCATGATAACAATTTTTATATTTATGAAATATGGTATAACTAGCTAACATGTTCTATATTCACATCTGTACTTATTCTTATGTTAATTTGCACCTATACAGTTTGTGCTTTACATATATGTTTATTCAAATTCAACGTAATTAATTTATGTTTAATGTCTCTTTTAATATGAATTTATATTGTTCTAATGCTGATATTTAACTTAACTAATATCATCTCAATATATATATATATATATATATATATATATATATATATATAGTGTTATTTTTTTGTGGACATATTTTGTAATCCTCATCTTTACTCACAATGTTAATATTTTTACGTTTATTCAAAATTTTAGAAGTTTAGTTATTTTGGATTACATTTAAATTTATTTGTTTGTGGTATCTGTTAGTTTGCACAACTTTGCAGTGTTATTTCTTTGCAGTAGATTGAAGTAATTTTGTGAGAAATTTCGAGTTAAATCATTTTACAGCGACATCTATTTATCATTCATTTAGTTTGTAATCAAATTTTATTGAAGTTATACAAGTTTTTTTAAGTATTTTTTTGAAGTTTCAATAAGCTTTAATTTAATGATTAATTTTTTTTTAATTTGGTAACAAGTCAGTTTAAAAGAAATTTTAGAATCTAACGTAATGTAAATTATGTAGGGAGTTGGTCGTTCACCGAACAGCTGTTTGATTTCGCATAAGAGGGCTTTGCGAATAGTCGCAATATTTTGAAGTAACTTTTGTAGGAATCGACCTACCGATTGTAGACATCATTGATTGGCCGGATTTGCCAAAAGGTAAGCAGTTTGTTATTTGTTTGAAAATGAGCTCATCCCGATATCGCGTTTCGTAAATTTTAGGATTTTATACATTTTCAATCGCGTTTAGTTTTGTTGTAGTGACGAATTTTTGTGTTTTAAATTGAAGAATTAACTATCGTATTTTCATTTATTTTTGGTTAATTGAGAAAATAATTTTTGCGTTGAGGTTTGGCAAGATTTTAGGGTTTTATTATCGCGTTTTGCGGCTAATATTTAAAGCTTAGAATATCATTGGAATTTATTTCGCGCCAAGATTTTTGGAATATAATTTTTGTAGTAGAGTAGTTTATTTTTGAGTGAACGTTTTGGTTTCCTGTTGGCCAATCTAGGGTCTGTTCATGACGCTTTCCCGCTATAAATGTATTTAATAGGTGGCGCCTTTTTGACATTTTCTTCCGATTTTGACGTTTTTGGAGTTGCGGCGACTACCCTTTTGCAGCATTAAGTAAGAACCCCGCCCACATCACAGGGCTATGCCGTGCGCGCAATTGCCTTTACGGGCTGGATGCTCTAATAAGTATTTGGCCTGTAACAGTATTTGAATTTTGTATTTGTTATTTTATGAAGGATGTGTATACCGGGTATCCAAAGCGTCACGCGACGGAAGATTGTGGCTTCGCTGTTGATTTTTCATTAAAATCATTTATACTAAAGTTATATGGTTCCAATACGTGCACAACTTAAAAATATTTTAGCACCTACAGGGTGATTCGTAAAGGTAGGGGGGTATCATTTTTTTAAATTTTAAATGGAGCACCCTGTATATAATTACATTTTTGGATAGCCTAATGAATACGATTTTCAACGATGTATATATTTGTACATATAAAATGCAACGTCGCCAAGTTATTTAACAAAAATGTATTTTTTTCCTGAATGTAAGTTAACAATAAAAATTAATTCTTGGTTTATTATCTAAGTTGAGACAAATTAGTTCAGCGATATAACTAAGCTATGTAGAGGCTTTGAAAAAATGTAAACGTTTTATTGATATATTGAATAGGGGAGAGAAGGTTACGTGTGAAATTTTAGCATGTTCAACGTACATTTTTACTAAATATTTCCATTTTTTTAATTTTTCTGTAATTTTTTTATAACGTAACGATTTAATAGAGTGCCATGATTTCAAGTCGCAATATCAGATTAGTAATAGTAATAATAAAACAATTAACAAGAACAAGAAGTAGGTAAGTCAAACATCTGCGAATGTGCACTTGTGAATGTGAACCTTATAAATAAGGTTTAAACAAGCCTCCTCTTTTCTTAATGCATTGATTCAATCGTAAATTATGCAACATTTGTTGGGTTACATTACGAAACGTTTGTTGAATTCTTTCCCTTATATTTTATTTAGTAGCCGGCGATGTTCTATAAACTTCATTTTTAATGTAGCCCCATAAAAATAGTCCATAAAAGTCAAATCGGGTGATCTAGCTGGCCACCTGATACGCCCATAATGCCCTATCCAACGATCAGGAAATTGCTGATTGAAAAACTCCGCCATATCACAAGCCGAATGTGCAGGAGCGCCATCTTGTTGGAACCATATTTCCTCATTAGCGAATGGGATGTTCTCTTCAATCCATGGTAGTACGTTGGTTCGCAATAAATTTAAATAATTTACTGCATTTAAATTGTTTTCCAAAAAATAGGGTCCTAATAATCTGTTGCCAATAATACCAGCCCAAACATTGAGACTCCATCGGTGCTGATTGTTTCTGTATCTAATTACATGTGGATTTTCCATGGCGTAATAATGACAATTATGTCTATTTACGAAATAATTGTTATGAGAAGTAGATTCGTCTGTCATCATAACTATATTAAAAAAATTGTGTGGTTGTTGCAATCCTCAACGACAGTAATTTAATCTATTTTCAAAATCATGTTCATCCAATGACTGGTGGAGTTGGATCTTGTATGGATGGTATTTATATTCATTAACTATATTGTGTATTGTTCATTTCTGTAAATCATGTTCCACTGCAATTTTTCTAATACTTATTTGAGGGTTTTCTTGTATAACTTGAAGCACCACTAGTTGAGTTTCCTCGTTGTTTACAGGTTTTGGACAATTGTTCTATTTATATGCAATCGATCCTGTTTTTCTCAAATCTACTTTTTAAATTTTCAAGAACTCGTTCATCTGGACAACGGGCATCGGGAAATTCTTGTTTATAAAGTCTAGAAGCAAGTAAACAATTACCTTGGGCTTCTCTTATTATGTAAATTATTTGAATTAATTCGTTCTTCGTATATTTCATTAAAGTTTTCTTCTAAATACAAATGAAGTGAAAAAGTAGTTTTGAAAGAAATCAAGTTAAAATACACCTAATTGACATTAAAATTTTGTTTTATTGTTTTCAAATCATGGCACTCTATTAAATCGTTACGTTATAAAATAATTATAGAAAAATTAAAAAATTAGAAGAATTTATTACAAATGAAGGACTGAGACAAAGTGGAGTATTAAGCCCAGCACTGTTCAATGTAGTAATAGATGATATAGTGAAAGAAGTAAAAGGAAAAGTGAAAAAACTACAAGTGGGATTTAGAAATATGACGAGGGTAGAAATAGCAGAAAGTGCATTTGCAGACGATTTAGTGATTTACGCCAAAAATAAGCAAGATCTACAACACAACTTGGATATATGCAAGAATGCCTTAGGAACTAGAAACCTAAAAATAAACCCGGAGAAGACCAAAGTTATGGTTATAGGTAAAAATGATACAGACACACGAATAAAAATAACAATAAACGAAAAAGAAATTGAGCAAGTAAGAGCATTTAAATACCTGGGAGTGACAATCTAGTCCAATGGAAGTATCAGGGCAGAAATAAATGAAAGAATAGAAAATGCGACAAAGGTATATCACGCACTAAACAACACAGTCATAAAGAAAAAGGAAGTAATATAGCAAACGAAAATTACAGTATTTAAAACAATTTTCAAACTTATACTGTTATATGGGAGTGAGAGCTGGGTACTGACGAAACAATTAGAAAGTAATATACAGGCAGTTGAGATGAAATATCTACGTGGAGTAAAGGGGATAACGAGACGAGACAGAATTAGAAATGAGACAATTAGAGAAGAATTAGGAGTAGAACCAGTGTTAAAAAGTATCAAAAAACAGCAATTAAGATGGTTCGGACATATAATAAGGATGGGCGAGGAGAGAACAACAAGAAGAATATGGGAGACAAGAGTACAACAAAGAAGAGGCAAAGGCAGACCAAGGAAAATCTGGGACAAAGAAGTAGAAGAGAGCCTGGGTCAAATGGGACTGACTTGGAATGAAGGAAAAAGAGAGGCAAAGAATAAAAAAGAATGGGTCAAGAGAATACATAGTCAAGTTTAAAATAGCATAGAAATTTTAGTTTAATCTGAAATATAAAATATATTAAAATTATTATTAGGTTTAAGTAAAATGTATTATAAAATGGCCCATGTAACACCTTAACACCGAAAGGTAAATAAGGTTTTGATTATAATAAAAAATAAAAAAATGGAAATATTTTAAAAACTATGAATTTTAGCGATATCAATGCATTTAGATAAAAGTTAGGCATCTAAAGTACTATTCGCCCATATCAAAATATACAGGGTGCTCCATTAGAAATAAGAGAATTGATGTACGTTGAACATGCTAAAGTTTCACACGAAGCCTTTTCTCCCCTATTCAATATATCAATAAAACGTTTACATCTTTTCAAAGCCTATATCCAGCTTAATTATATCCCTGAACTAATTTGTCTCAACTTAGTTAATAAACCAAGAATTAATTTTTATTGCATTCAGGAAAAAATTTTAATTTTTTAC
Source organism: Vesta saturnalis (assembly GCA_036346205.1). Classification (NCBI taxonomy): domain Eukaryota; kingdom Metazoa; phylum Arthropoda; class Insecta; order Coleoptera; family Lampyridae; genus Vesta; species Vesta saturnalis. Next base: position 828,837 of record JARFJB010000246.1, read on the forward strand.
ATTTTACAAATGTGTACATCGTTGAGAAGCTTATTCATTAGGCTATCCAAAAATGTAATGATATACAGGGTGTTCCATTTATAATAAAAAAGGTGATAACTCCCCGCTGTACTTTTACGAATCACCCTGTAGGTGCTAAAATATTTTTAAGTTGTGCACGTATTGGAACCATATAACTTTTGTATAAATGATTTTAATGAAAAATCAACAGTGAAGCCACAATCTTCCGTCGCGTGACGCTTTGGACACCCGGTATATTTTTTTAATGAAATAAAACGACGTTATTTCATTTATTTTGTTTCTTCGGTCATTTTTTGCCCTGAATATGAAATGTATAGTTAAAGTAACATAACAAAAGTTTCTTTTTAATTTTTTCTCTTTATCAAGGCCACTACGACTGAATACTTTGCATTTTATGATAATTGCATTCTAACTTACAAACTGTTCATTGTAACTACATACATTATCTTACATTTTTTGAGCATTTTTTATGAAAAACGTAAACTTAAAAATGGGAGTTCCTATTTGAAAATAACCTACTTTTGGACGTTTGTAAGTTAATTTTTGGACACTCCTCAGCCTCTTTGAAAAACAAACACTGCTTCAGATAACTGCATGTCAGTAAACACTGTGCCCTAAATAGGCGCAGATATTGCGGAAAATATCAAATATCTCAAAAATGGCCCAAAATTTTAATACAGTTGCATAATGAACGTCGCCGCAAACTTTAATAAATAATTTAAAAGTATGAAAAAATGCAGAATGTTCTATTTAAAATAATAAAGTTGGTGCCTACTCCCGGTTTAACCGGAAACGTTAAAACTTCATATACTAATGGTGAAAATTCAATATGGAAACACCCTGTATAAAGTCTGAGTGTTTTCCTAGTTCGTATTTGTATGGAATAATAATTGAATGATTAAGAACTCTTAGATTTCCCTTTTTGAAGAGATGTGGATGATTGTAAAAACTTCTTCTCACATGTCTAATTATATGCGTTAGTGTAACATAATTATAATGGCAATTAGTTCGATACAAATCAAATCTATTTCTATTTCGTATTACACCTTTTTTCTCCATTTTGCAGTAAATCAATTATTATCTTCTATTCTTTTTGTAATTTAATCGTTTCAAAAACAAGGATTTTTCAATTTAATTACTTTTAATGGAAATTTTAATACTTATACTGAACGATTTTGCATTAAGGATTTTTTTTATTATTTAAATATGGGCCGTTAAAATCTCGTTTGTAGATTAGACGAATTTAATTTCGTCTAGTGATCCTAACATTACTAAACTCTTGACTGAGAGTTGAGGAAACCATTAATGGCCAATTCAGTTTGATCTAAGATAGTTGAAATGGACCTATTTGCAAATTGATCAATAAAAAGCTATATATAGAATAGAGCGTAGTTTTAACTAAAAGCTTTTATAGCAGAGCTTTTTAGAAAATCGAAAATCAGGTTATATACCTTTAACAAGAATCTGATTGAGTAACTGAATAAACGTGTAATTTCTTATGATGCCATTCACTTACGTTTTTTTCCTGCTTCCAGAAACACCCAAACCGCGAAAAAGCAATTAGTTTTCAGTTCGTTAAATAAAGTACTATTAGAGGTTTTAATTCGCTAGAAATCAACCTCTCAAATTGATTAGTGCAATCTGCAAAGTTAATTAGAGATGAAATCCTTAATCTTAATTTTAAACGGATTCAAGTTCAACCTCCTCAACTTTACAATAAGTCATCCTAACCGAATGGGAGTTTTCAAGTACAGGCTTGAATTAATCACGTAACGCGTTCATTTCTCATGCTTTATGGTCGTTGTTAAAAATCGTGTGAATCTTAAAATAATATCGCCGTAGAATAATGGATAGAGTTTGTTCAACCCCTTAGTGTTATCGTGCATGTGGATAACTTCAGATAATCCAAATTTGCAATGAGATTGTGTAGTGATCTTACCATGGTTTGTTTAAAATCCAATTTCAGTGCTGCCGGTAGGGAACAATCGAAGCCAAATGAAGGCGACATCCCTTCCTTGCTTGGGACGAAGTTCCATGCCCTACACGTTCTGAATTTCAACCGCAACTTCCCTATGATCAACTAACGTCCGGTTTTATTGCCATTGGTGTACGTGTTATTTTGATAAAAAAAAATTTTACAAAGAATTATTAAGGCTTTTCTTTACATTACAATTGGTTTGCGTTTCTATTCATTGTAATTAATTCGTATTCTTAAATAATAGAGTAATTAGTCCTTTATTTGTTCGACAAAAGGCTGGTTAGTTAGCATTTATCGATTTTCGATTTTTATATAGAATGTTTTAACAAAAGAAAATAATATTTTCTACATTTTTTTAATCTGTCACTAACAGCAGGTAGTTGAATTTAGGGGTGTCACGATATACTCATCAAAATGTAAACGGGGGAGCTTATACCTACCTAGGCAAGACGTAACGTGTTTGTTTTACTTCGACAAAGCTACAGTTGTGCATTTTATAATTTATTTCTTTACGGAGGGGCTGATTTTATTGCAAAGTGCAAAATTTTATATATGGTTTGTGTAGAATAATAAATACGTACAGCTAAAAGTATTGATAACTCGTTTTAATCACTATTTACACACACTGAATTGGTAGAAAAACACTTACTTGCTCGCAGTAAAATAACGAGCCGACCATGTCGAGTTTTATTAAAACAACGAAAGGTAAAAGTAATTTTTGTCCCTTTTGTAGGGATTTTCTTCATTCGAGTCTCTGGTGTACTTGCCCTTGCATTTTTCATGTTCTTGTCTGGTACGGCTATTTCTACACATCAACTACGTAATCCAACTTCATCTATCACCATTTTTTTTCCTTTTTTATTATATCTGTCCCTGCCTTCATTTAAAATTGTCATTTAACGATCAAAAATGTCAATTTTGTTTGATCCATACTAAATTATGTGCAAATATTGATTAGATTTGGGTATGGGAAATGCACACTTCTCTGTTAATTGATTATTTACGATTTGTTTACTATTTATGTATTTGAATAACTGTTTGTTTTAATTTAAAGAGCCGGATGCGTCGGAAAATGGTGTTTTTATTGAATGAATTTGAAACATTTTTTTATTTATATGAAACTTGAAATGTATTAAAGCGAAGTGAAATAAAAAGGAAACTAATTCAAAGATGACGTATGTATCATTAATTATTCAAGCATAAAGCAATGTAAATTTTTTTTAAAAAGCGTATATTTTATGCGATCTGTTTTGAAATATCTTAAAAGAAGCTTTATGGGTTACGGGTAGTAGCTAACTAAATTTATAAAATGTGTTATTGAGCTTACAAATGTTGCGCTTCGGCTTTATTGGGGAAATTTTCGTTACTACAGTAATAGGTCGTAATAAATTTAACTTTAGTAAGGCACGAAGTGTTTCTTTCGGATAGGTTAAGTGAAGCGCTTAACAGCTTTGATGTTAGCTGCTCTAATTTCCATTCTAATGTGTGGTGACCTTTGTTTGAATACTTTATATTAACTAAAAGTTTCGGGCAGTTTTAGTTTTTTTTTCTTTTTGATAATTCATAATTAATATTTGATACCTAAATTTCCTTCTACCGTTTCAATCATCTTATGTGTTAAGATTCGCACTAGGCATCTCCTAGTTTTTTTTACAATAACTAGGTTGCCGGCCGAATTCGAGATAGTTGATGTACCTAGTAAGTTGTCTGAATCTGAAAAATGACTTCAAAATTCATACTTACACGTAAATAAATCTCAAATTCGATTTTAAAACTCACTGGTGTCTCTACAATCGAGATTTGTCTGTAGAAGGGCCTTAGGTGAGGTGTTACAAATCTTCAATGATCGTAGAAATGTCCCTCTCTAAAATACTAAGTTAATTTCAAACACAAATTTGCAATATTCACGTTTACTTCCAAAAGTACATTAATATTCGTTAAAAGAAACTCATTAAATATATGAAAATAATGAACTAAAGGTTTAAAAATATTAACAACGCTACCTAATTATTGCGCCAGTAAACAATTTTTTGTGAAAGATAGCTACAGGAAACGCTGGTTATAATTAAAAAAAAACTCTAAACCATTTACTTGAAAACCAAAATATTCCATAAGCAGAAATCAAGATCAAATTGTTAGTCTTTCTGTAATTGAAAGTCGTTTTTGCGATTGTTCTAACATAGAATAAACATAAATTCAAAACACGAGAAAAACTAATCAAATACATTAGGGAAATTAATGCTTTGCGCAATTAAACGATTAAGAAGACAGTGTAATTAGTATACACTTTTAAAGTTGATTTTAAAAATCGCTTTAACACTCATATATAATGTAAAATTAATTCTAATTAGAATAAATTGGCCATACTAATAAAACTGTCACAATTGAATTACTCGTAACTCCTTATATATAAGAATTTTGTCCATTAGTAAATATGCTAAAGCACAACGTTAATAAATATGATTCACATTTTAAATAAATATTGTTATACTTGAAGATTACGTTAAATTAAAACATAAAATTTTCAAACAATTGGTATTTGTTACATCAAATAATTTACCGTAATAGCTGCTGTTCAATAAATTCACTAATTTTTGTAATAATAAGTTCTAACTTCCAATAAATTAATTTTATAACAAAGTTTACGTTAAATGAATAAACTGCAGGTCGTTGTTAACCCTTTGAGGACCAGTGGTTCTCGCTGCTAACCACAAATACAAAGTCATAACACTACTGTCCTAATGAGTTTTCGCGGTTGCCACGTTATATAACGGGATACCTACGTTAGAGAGAACATTTTTTGAACGCGAACTCAGTCTAGCCAGCCTAGGGCCGGTATATTCGTCCGTCGTCGGTGGTGGTTCCACGTGTTTATTTATGTTATTGCTCAGTTCATCAATGAGCTAATATTTATTTGTTGTAAATGTGAATAATATACATGAAAATGGCAGGTAAGTACAAACTATTCATCACTTTATTAGATAAAAGTAATTTATGCAAAAAATTTAACTTCTATATTGTTGATATTAATAACTTTTTCCAGTTACGTGTTTTGCGTATTGTACTTAGATAGTTTGTTTACTATAGGTTCTAACAACAAATGGTCAGTTCTGGAACTCCAGGCAATAAGTCAATCCGAATTTTATGCTAATTTGGATGATATTCCCAGTGATTGTGAGTCCATTGTCTCGGACTTAGAAAGTGTGATGGCCGATGAAATCCGTCTGAATGGCGTAGTTTCTAATGAAATAGGTGACGGATTATTTGATTTAGATGACATAGAAGACATTGACACAGAAATTAATCCATGTGCAGAGGAATGGAGCAGTGAGGATGATTTGGCTCTTGCCGTAATACGGCACGAAGAATTGAGAAAGAAAACAGTCGTTTGGGAAAAAGATGTTTCTCACGTAAATCATGTAAACCCGTTTGTAGCAGAAACTGGTCCGAAGATTCCAGAAAACATAGAAACACCCACCGACATGTTCAGTTTATTGTTCCCAGATGATCTCATTTCTGTTATCGTTTTTCAAACCAACTTATATGCATTGCAGAAAAACGGTGGAAGCAAAAATTTTGTTCCTACTACAAACGCTTAAATAAAATCATTTTTGGGGATAAACTTACTAATGTCGCAAAAAAGAATCCGTAGTTACAAAGACTACTGGTCTTCACGAGAAGAGATAAGAGACCATTTCATAAGCTCCGTATTATCACGTGATAGATTTTTCGTGGTTCCTAAGTAATCTTCACATAAACGATAATTCAGTACAGCCAAAACGAGGTGAATCCAACTATGACAAGTTATATAAAATTAGGCCGTTACTTTCGAAATTGACAGAAACCTTTCGTACTTCTCTAAATCCTAACGAGTTTCAGTCCATTGATGAGTCAATGATAAAGTTTAAAGGCAGAAGTAGCCTCCGCCAATATATGCCCATGAAACCTACGAAAAGACGCTACAAGGTGTGGTTTAGGTCTGATTCTACAGGATATGTTTCTGAATTTCAAATTTACACAGGCAAGGTCGATCCTAATATCACTGAGAAGAATTTAGGTTGTCGTGTTGTAAAAGACCTGAGCAGAGCATTAGTTGGTAAGCGCAATAAAGTATATTTCGATAATTATTTCAACTCCATAGATTTGCAAAGAGACTTGTTAGCTGATGGAATATATGGCTGCGGAACAATCCGCAAAAATAGGAAGAATTATCCTGAGTACAAAAGTGATAAATGTATGAAAAGAGGTGACATAGATTGGAGAGTTTCTTCGGATGGAGTACCAGCGCTGAAGTGGATGGATCGAAGAAGTGTATTATTTTTGGGCCACTATCATAACCCATCCATAATGACATCGGCCTCAAGAAAGTCCAGAAATCGTACAACCGAGGAAATACCATGTCCTTTTATGGTAAAACACTATAACCAACATATGGGATATGTAGATCGATTTGACATGTTGAAATCCTTATATGAAATTGATCGAAAGTCACAGAAATGGTGGCACCGCATATTTGTTTATTTTCTCGGCGCAAGTGTTGTGAATTCTTTCATTTTGTTTCAACAAAGAAGTGACGGAAAATCTGTAACATTGAAACAGTTTCGTTTCTCTGTTGCACGCGGCTTGATAGGCGCCACAATTTCTTCTGCTAAAGGGAGTAGAAACACCAGATATGAACCCAATAAATTCAAGAAAATTATTCCCCTTGAATTTCGGTACGATCAGTGCGCACACATGCCTGTTAAATGTGGTTCTCTAAGATGCGCAAATTTCCGTACGGTAAAAGATGTTCATGCGACGTGGGTCGTCTATGCCTGAATAAGGACACAAATTGTTTCTTACATTATCATACAAAGTAGTTCCTTTATCCTAGTGGTTACCACCAGTAACCACATCCTGTAGAATATTCCAGGATATTTCGTCCTGGATAATGTATTTTTTGTATAAGTTTATTTATAAATAAACTCAGTTTTTCAGAGATTTTCTATTTCATTTAAATATTTACTCTTCCGTCCTCAAAGGGTTAAAGTAAAAAGTCCGTTGAAAAATAAGCATATTGTAATTTTTCACAAACAAATGCAATACCATATCCTAACTCTGCTCTAATCTTATTTTATCTTATTGACAAAATATATGGGTGACTGTATACCGATTGTTCCATCATGGATTACTAATTAATAAAAAATGACCCAAAAATGAAGGTTAAATCGTTTCTATATTCATTCAATAGTACAATAACAATCTTTAATAAGCAACAGTTTTTTTTTTACTTTAACAGATGCCCGACAACATTAATTGTCCTTCATATCACTAACTTTGCTTTTACTTTGTTTAAAAACAAACACGAACAGTTCTCCTTATTCAACTGCTGCTTTGGTTGCTTAAAGACCTTGAACACCAAGAACTTTATTGTACTTTAACGTAATCTACATTCATTACTTTGGTAATAACGAAACAATTAAAATGCCCAATTTTAATTTCTTTCACTTACCTGACAAAATTGAGTCGTTAAATTGTCAAAACAAATAACTACATATCTCAATTTACGCACAACTTGTTTAATCGTGTATTGAAAAAATTGCTCATAAATGGACGTAATTTTTTTAATTTGACATTATTTTATTTCGATAACCTCCAACTCGATAATTGATTTATATTTTATATTTATGTATATAAATACATAAAAAGGTTTTCTCAAATGGGGTTCCAACCCACGACCTCAGCTCAGTTGGTTAGAGTTCGAATCCCATTCTAGAGAATCTTTTATGTATTTATGTACATAAATAAAAAATATGTATCTCTTTACCATGAATATAAGATCCATAATTAAAACTTTTCATATCTCGGTAATTGATTGCTTATATCATACCGTAATTGTAGTTCACAAACCGCATTTAACTAAATAAAACCATCCATGGTACGTTATCAAGAAACTTACCTCTATCGGCTACATATTTGCGCGAGTATAAACAAACGTTTCGTTAGCGTCAACGTTTTAACTCTCTAACCCTAAACACCTAGTTCACGTATTTAAAATAAAATAAGCTGTTGAAAAATACTTTTGAAGGTGACGTAGGCACGAAAATGATCGATCATCAATGTTTTCAATGACATCAAATTTTACTATATAATTGTAAAAGTATCAATAGACCTGTAAATACCGTAAAGCAGTCATATTGTTTCAAAAGAAATGAGAACATTTCTTTCGTACGTCGATTTAGATTATTAAACTACTTGAGCCTGACATTAACACAATAAGTAAACTTACATTACTCTTGCGGTTAGGCTTTCTGTAATTTTACAAAATTCTTAAATTTCATTCTTTATATGACCTTCACCCATGCTACACATTGACTATTTTTTTATGAATAAAAATCTTTGCGAGAAACACTCGGTTCGCTCATTCACATCATCAGTATGCAGTACAAATCTCCACTTGTCGTACCACGCGGTCGCAATCCACATTTTTCTACACGGCTTCTAAACTCTGGAATGATCTCCCTAGTTTCTGCTTTTCTCTCACTTATGATATGAGAAAATTTAAGGTAGCTATTCATATGAATCTATTGACAATTCATTATCCCTCTATCCATCCTTCTAAGTGTTCCTGAGTGCTTTAGCACGATAGGCCAAATTTAGCCTGTTCAAGTCCTCAATCATAAAAAAAAAGTAAATTACTGCACGTTTAAGCGTAAATGTATTTCACAATTTTAATCATTTGTTATCATTTTTCATTTTAATTGGTAAAAGCGGCAGCATACAGAAGCTCTAGTGGCGTGCGTATAATTTTTACATTTATTTACTTTTACCCTTAAAAACAATTCTGCATGTAGTCAAATAGTCATACATTTTATTTTATGTTTAAATAACACTGTTTAAGTATATTATCTGACGTAACATCCAGTTGCGTTTCGTAAAATATACTTTAAAATAATTCTTCGGCGCATAAATACTCATTTACTACATTACTTTACTTTATGTGCACGATATAGTCTGAAATATGAACTCCATGAGTCATACGCCAAAATATTCTAATAATCTGCATTTTAGGAAGGCTTTTTATAAAACACCCAATTAAAAATGGCATCCCTGAGAGCATGTGGTGTGGGCACTAACGTACATCCATGATTTGCCCACTATTCTACTCTTTCACTTCGTTTATATGCAGTGCCTCTACCATCATGTTGGAAATCAAAAATCCTGCAATAGAGCAGTATACACGCTACTACAACTCATTTTCTAAAAAAGTGAATTATAAAATTAGATGCTTAAGTCTGTTAATCACTGCATACCAGCAACCATCGACCGACACCATCAAATACTGAAAATGCCGACGCGCTGCATGCATACGAGTAGTTGGCAGCTCCAGCAGAACAAATATTTTTGTTTCTCTTAGCCAACAGCTCTCCCTGTGAATTTTTTAGATGGTGTCACCTATACGATACTTCAAAACGTATCATTCATACTCCACGTGTAGAGATACACAGCTATAAAACCATACTTTAACCAAGCAGTCGACGGTCTAACCTCCGCATACAGCACATCTCATGCCCCCAAAGGAATATAAGTAATGTACTTCGAAGGATTAGACAATTAAGTAACACCTAGTAAATACATCTACGTATTTTAAATTTTTTAATAAATAGGTGTATAAGGAAGGTATTTTATTATGAAATTAATCGTGTTTAAGGTAGCAGTTAAATTAAACAATAGTTACTGACCAAAAAAATTGGCTCGTAACATCATATGCCTAAATGACGGCAAGTGATTGCTTGAATATGTTTGGTATTAGATACAATTGCAACAAAATGCTGCTCAACACCGTAATTAGAATTGCTATGTATGCGAATCTGGTACGTAAGCAGACGCATGGGAAGGTAAGGAAGGAAGGAGACATAATACCGTGGTCGCCAACTAATGGTCAAGAAAGTAAGAAAATTTGCCGTTTTTGCACCAACGTGCAATAAATAATTACAAAAAGTACATCAAACCGAAAACTAGAGCTACATATGGAATACATTAAACAAAAAGCACACTGTAGTAATAAAAAATTACAACTACGACTAAAAGGTACAACGATATTAATATTAATAATGTAAATTCAAAGTTGTTGCAATCTTTATGTCTAATGTATTTACGATATCCAACCCGCGCCATCTACTTAAAATAGCGCTCTATGATCAAATTTTAAAAATCCCATGTAGTGTCAATGAAGAAGTTGTTATGTTGTTATGTTGATGGCAGGATCGCCATGTGATGTTAGGAGTACCAAAGGTTTTATTAACTTATTATTTGGAAGAATAATATTTTGGATACTAAGCGAAATAGTAATTTGTTTTAACTTAACATCACTCCCCGTATACTCCAACTTTGCTTCTCTAACGAGCTCTGCTCCACGCGATGGCATACAAATTCCTTTCTTATTCTTACACTTCCATTTAAATCACGAGACAAGTTTTAACACTGACCTTTTTTTTTCGTTAATTGTTAATTCTATTACCAGTTTATGCTATTTTATAATTGTTCACTTAATCCCAATTTTCCTTGCATTAATTTTTATACCTAGTAGGTATCTTAAGCTTTTCAATACATTCAAGAACTTCAATAACTTTAACAACTATACCTCCTTCAATAATTTTAATACATACAAGAAAATAATTCAATTTCCATTCTTTATACGTTTCAATTGATTTATTTAATCGCTCATTTTCTTTTGAATATGTGTTATTATTTTTTCGTCCTATTTCTTGTATATTTCTTGCAATTGTTCTAGGTTGGGAAATTTCTACCCTTATACAGGGCGAATCTTAAATGGTGGATAATAAATATACCGCTTTATTCTGCATAGAAAATAGAGCAATTCGCTGTTAATCTCATAGATGAGAAGTTATTGACAGTCTTAAGTTGGATTACAGATTGCTTATTGTGCACTATTTTTATGAAATAATAATTTTTGTTGTTGTAGTAGTAGTTTGTTGTAGTTTTACAAAAATGTTGCAACAATGTGCAATACAATCTTAACATATAAAAAGAAACGTAAGCTTTTACGTACTTTTTTCAAGTAATTTGACATTAATGCTTGTGTTACAATTTGTTAATCCAAGTCCCGCGTTGAATTGTCTTCGTCTTCAGTTTAGTTTCATTTTCGTTTATTTGCGTTTATTCGTCTTTTTTCTGTAATTTCTTTATTTTTTGTACTGTTCGTGAGTTTCGATATTAATTTTTCTGTTAGATTCCCTAAATTAGGGTTATGGAGTACAGTTTTGCTGAGTATGTAGACATGTATTTAATTTTAGGGGAATATTTTGGCAATTTTAATGCTGCTGCTAAAATTGTAAAGTAATAAAAACACTTAAAACCTAATTGATAGTCTCTTACGAGTTATGTAATTTAAAAATGCAAATAACACATTAAAATTGAAAAATTGCTATGAAAGAGGTCTAGTGGCCTGTATTAGTTCTTTTTAGGGTAATAATTAAATCAAGCGCGTTACTGTTAAATCACCGGCGGCTTACATACAGGGTAGTACGACTAACCATCAGTGTTCCTAGGTTTGCCACGCTTTAATTAAGAATCTTTCGACCCAAACGGTTACAGAATTGTTTGCTCAGTTTTTGATACAGAATCAGGTGATATGTCTATCATCTCCCACTTAGGATTCACCCTGTATAAATTGTTGGTATCTTCAATGATCGTAATCTCAATTGTTAATCACAACGTCTAGGGCTGATGAATCCTTTATCTCTTTTTTATTGTAGCAGTTATTAACTTATTTCCTAACTAGTCGTCTTTGGATTTTTGAACATAATTTATTGTTTTTGAATTCTTAGAACTTGTTACTTTTAGCTTCAATCCTACCTTCCGATTGCTTCAATAATTCTTCAAGTTGGCAGTGATGTCACCTTGAAGAATTATTGCAGCGACCTGAAGGTTGGATTGAAGCTAAAAGCAACCAGTCTTTTCAGTGTCTTTTCGAAAGTTCTCCCTCTGTTTCAACTTCCTATTTCTTCCTACCTTGACTGCTTATTGTTACAATTATATTTTCAAATAAAATATTTTCTACTTAATTTGTTGCTTTTAATAAAATTAAAATTTAACTTGTATAAATAATTTCAACTTTGTTAATCTGAACCTTATTATTATTTTTTTGTCATTTGCATTTACATAATTTATTCTTGAGAAAAAAATTCTCTTTAGCAACATATTTTCTGAAACATTACATTAGAGATACTGCATTTTTAAATGTTGAAATTTTTCGTTTCCTAATTGTGACAAACAATATAATTACTTTGAAAATAATTAATTTATTTATTTTCCTAAATTTATTTATGCTTCTTAAAATTTTGAATTTTGAACTTTTGGCTGTAATTTTTTTTAAACTTTAGGTAGTCTTTTATGATTTTAATTGGTCCTTGAGGAAAACATTTCCGGCGCCTTCCAGGAAAGAGCTCCTTTTACTAAAACCTTCTAACCACGACATCCAGCTTGGGTTTATTCACTTTTTTTACAATTTTTCAAATATGTCGGAAAATCGAAAAGCAACTCTAAGGCTTTTAGCCTTATTCGATGCTGCATTTAAAAGCGACAAATTGGAAGGGAGGGGGCTATGGTTTTTCGTTTTCCACAAATTCCTCATTTTTGATCATTTTGTGACACTTGTGACAAACTGTCGGTTCTAATTATTTAATGTCCGATTCTAATACTTATGTTTTTTTTTCAGGTACGTGGATCTTGCGTTTGTCGCTAGATGATATGGATATTCAAATGTTATTTGTAGATCATTGTAACGTAAGTATGCAATAAGAACATTATTATTACTCTAGAATTATATTTCATTGGTCAAAAGTCAAAACTAAATATTTTTAAAATGATATGGTTGATTACATGGTTCACTCTATGATTCTAAGAATTCTCAAAAGTTATTATGGTGTCAAAAGTTATGACGGAATTATCATATTGCGGAAAGATGGAAGCGAACATGTGGAGTAAAATTGTTTGGTATCTACGGTCAACGAGTTTTCCCTTATGAATTATAGCATAAGATTTAAATTGAAATGTTTAAATTCTATTTCCTTTGTTTTTACGTTTAGGCCATTTAATACTTACAAAATCTTTATATTGGAATCGGGGTTAGAACTCTGTACGCAAGTAAACCTATTAGAAAGAAACATAATTTTTACTGATCAAACATAAATTAACAATAATTATTCATTGCTTAAGTTACCCTCTACCTTATTTTAATTAATCGTCACGTTTCGACCTCAACAAAGGTCATCTTCAGACTTAAATTTTTACTGAACCACAGTCGTTAAAAAGAACAAAGAAGGCCTTTTTTGTTAAAGTCCAAACATGCAGCTATTTAATTAATAAAAAAAATAATGAAGATGATAGTAAATTAAAAATATATTTCACGTTAACCTTCGAAGCATGAGTCAATTTTGCAAACATAAATGTTTGAATGTAGGTATATATGCACAAAAAAAAATCTTGCTTAACACATGCAAATTAAGTAAAAGTAATCTTAAAAATATATATTGAAGTGTAGTGATTGGCTTGAATCAAAGTAACGATGTCAGCGTGGCTTGACGTCCACTACGCTACATTCCAACCTATTGATTGGTTTGTGCTATGATGCCAGATAATTTTCATTCCTTTGCATATCTTATTCAAACTGTAGTAAAGAGTATTATTTTGGACTATTTTGTTCTTTGTAGATTCTTGAGTTAACGCAATAGTATACAATAATATACTAGCCAACAAAACTGTACAAACTTTCCGTTTTGAAATTTCCTAATGTTTAAGAAAATGCGCTCTTAATTCACCATCACCGTATTAAAAGGGGTGCTGTTGTATATCAAATATTTTTACTTCTCTATTTTTTTAAGCTAGAGGGATTGACTAGCAATCGTATAAGAGAGAATAAAAATGTACATACCTCCCGTTTTGTAATTAACTAATTTTTAAGAAAACCCACTCATAATGCACCATCATCGTATTGAAACGGGCGTTGAACCCTGTTGTATATCAAATATTTTTATTTCTTTAACTTTCATGTTAAGAGGGGTTCGCTAGCAATAGTATAAGAGCAAGTAAAAATGTACGTACTTCCCGCTTTGAATTTATAGAAAGCGCACTGAAAAAGCGAAAAACGTATCTCAGAATTAAAGCGAATTTAATGAATCCGGGATCGTTTTGATACCTCGTTCAAAAACCCCGTAATGTTGAACACCTGGAGAATGACACTAAATTATTGGTGTTTCGAAATATCTACAATGCAACGTGTTCTAAGGGATATGTTTAAATGGTTCTTTATTGTAAAAATTCGAATAGTTCGATTAATCATTTTTCTATGGCTTAAATACTCCGTATAAGCAAAATTCAAGGTTTTGGTTGGAACATAATATGCGTATAACATGTTCTGGAAAACGACAAGGAACATTTGGATTCAGTGTAATCTATCTATATTAGATATTTTTTATACCAGTCAACACGATGTTACGGTATAAACTGACAATAAAACGAAATAACACACAAACTTGGCTTTTGCTCGACTCGCCAACGGTCGGGGTGGGTCTGGTGTACTAAATTTTGCGCACAATAGGATAGTTTATATATAAGTCCAAATAGGGGCTGAAACGACATAAAACCGGAAAAGGGCGCTAGAGTATTTGAAATGTCACGATAGGGGTTGAAATGCCTAATTACGTCGGTTCACAGCTCGCTCAAAATACTCTAGTAACTCTCTTACCTAAACGTTTTAATCTTCGCAGACGGCACTGGGACCAGCAGATCTCGCCAACCTAAAAGGATTCAAAAATATTTGCACGATTAATTAAAATAATTCACTAATTTGATCAAAAAACCATAATGTATTGTTACGTTACGTTATTAAAATTCCATGCTCAAGTAATTTCACTTTAACAATAAAAAACACTTAATTCTGTACGCAATCATTGAAATAAAATTCCGTAAATTGCAATTTGTTATGTTCTAATCATAAAAGAAAATAATGCAGTGAATCATCGGCCTCTAATTTTAACGCTATAATTAAATAATCGCTTGAAAAGGTTTCGGCCGTAATTGTTTTATTTGACTAAACATAGTGTAATGACGTTAATTCGAAGAGCAAATTAAAAAAACAATAGTAAAGAAAATGCGTGTCGTCAGATGCTGTGTAAGAATAGGTTCACATAAAAAAAACTAGTCCAATAACCTAAATATGTGTAATGTGAATAAAAAAATAAAAAAAACAGGACCATTGAATTGTCACCACAAATTTTACAATCTTATCACGTAGGTTATCTATTAAAATGTACTATAAAATTTCTTCAAATTTGCAAAATAATAAATGGTTTCTTTCCTTTTTACAAATGAATGACGTGCTCAAAACGCGCTTGTCACATAATTTCGATGTAAATTGGTCAGATTAAACAAAAAATTAAAAACAAACCGTCAAATAAATTTGGATAATAATGCAGATGGACACACGCCTGTACTAAAGTTTGAACAACAAGAAAAACAATGAGAAATTAATCTTTAACGAAAATGCATATTCAACCGTGTCTACAAACTCACAGCGAAATAAAACAAATTACACACTATAAATACCACAATAACAAAAAAACACAGAAATGTTACCTTAGGTGGAGGGTGCCCTTTTGTTACACTCATCTGGAGCGGACCTGGAGGAGGACCTCGGCTCGATGGTTGATGTTAGCACGATGCTAGCAGCTCCCCGTGCAATTCAGTTAATGTCTGATAATTATATTAACTTTACTGTGACCTAGTTCTGCTTGATACTTATTACTTTTAGTTAATTATGTACAAGTCCTGATTAACACTTATTATATGTAACTTAACAAAAAAAGCTGGTCTATTTACAGCACGTTATTTATTATCTTTACTGTAATAATGTACAAGTTCGGAATAATTCTTAATATTTGTATCTTAATGAAAAAATTGGTCTACAGCAGGTTATTTAATTAACCGCAAACTGTGAACTTTCGGTATGAAACTTTAGAACGAACGTTTTATTTATCCGCAAGAAGCGAAGTCTTCTTCAAAGAACGACGAAAACACTTGGTAACTTTAAACACTAAACGCCTTTCTGAATCTCAATAAGTCCCTATGGACCAACTACACGTAATGATAAACTGGCCTCGTGAAGGTTGACCAATTACATGATCCCTTAAATGGGTTGTGAGGGAAAGAGAACCCTGCGACGCCACATTGGTTTTTTTAATACCCTCCATTAAATTATCCAATTAACGAAAAAGGTACTCAAATTTTCTAAGTACGCGCATCCACGAAGTCAAACTCGAAAATCGCCGGGAGAAATTGCAACGTCAACAACATCTACCTCTTCTCCAAATCTTATCTAAGTAATGGACTATGGTAAATTGAAATTTTCTAGCCTTTACTGCCCTATATAAAAAGACTAATTCTTTGTTTAAAACCAGCCTTATCAAACGAAACGGTACGGAACTGGTGGCTAAATTCAACTTTTGCAAAAGATGTACCATGCAATGTGATAATTTGAATTTGTTCTCTAATTTAATTTTGTATGATGCAATCTTAACTTGATTTAACGAAATTCGCTCTATTTAAAATAAGGACATTTATTTATACAAAACTATCCTTATTTACAAAGACACTAACTTAGTAAAAGGGTTTACCTAAACATCGATACCAAAAATGTAAATCACCTTCTCTTTTAAACTTTCATTTTACTTTGATCAACAACAAGTTTGATTTTTGTTTTAAAAAAATTTCTAAACCTTTCAAATACGTAAGACAAAAGAAAACGTTGCAATAGAAAAGCTTCTCCAAACATTGATCAAATCATGGACCCATGACAACGAGAGTTGCGTGTTCAACAGGGCAGAACATTTCTTTAAATAAGGTGTAATAAGATCGCATATCCTTAAAACTGACGTCATTTCAAAACGACAGGTGTGTAAATTTTTATTCGCCTGTACGTTTGCTAGTGAACCTTTATAACATAAAAAAATCAAAGAACACCCCTTTCTATACTGTGGTTGTGGATAAAGAGCGCGTTTTCGTAAAAATCGCGTAATTTCAAAACGGGATGTATGTACATTTTTGTTAGCGAGTATGTTATTGATAGTGAACGCTTTAAACATAAAAAATTGTAAAAATAAAAATAGAAATCTACCTTCTTTAGGTTATGACGTCATGTAAACGTAACTGCCCAGCGTATTACAAATCATACGCGAACTTCTAAGAGCTACAAAATGGGTGAATCGACTAATGTTCTGATTGAAAACAGCCTTATAAGCTACTAATTCCTATAACACAAATAAAAACTATTGCTGGTAACTTTGAAAATTACAATAAAATGGCGCAATGTCACAATTCTCTGTTTTAGAACGAGCACACGACCAGTACTAAGCAAAGTTATCTAACGACTGACAATTGGCATTTACATTTGGCTGCCATCAATGCTTTGGTGACATATATTTAATACATTATCAACTTCAGAACTGCAATTTAGTAATAAATTTTAGTATTAGAGGATGACAATTGTACGTGTACCACCCGTATGATATATCATACGGTGGCCATTAATGGGTTAATTATAGTGGCGGGCAAATATTAAAATTTTTTAATTGATGTTATTGGAAATAATTTATCAGCCATATTGAATATTTTTATTTATAGCTTAATTTATTATATATGAAAATGTAAACTTTCACCATTATAACACATTTTAAAATGCTTATCTTTTTTTGGGTTTTTTTTAATGGTGTATTTTAAATTATACAATCTAAACGATTCTTTAAGGCAGTTTAACAATATTTAATTTTTAATAACCTAGTTATTCTTTACTAAAATTTAATTTTATAGTCGGCTATATACGTTCCTCAAACTGTTTATATTAATAGCAGGCTGATGTTTAAGTTTTAATTTTTCAACTTTGAAAAAATTGTTTACAACATCTTTAACAATTTTTAACAGAATTACTGCTGACGAAGATAACTGTAAGTGTTATCGAAACGTCTAGATTGTATAATTTATAATACACCATTAAAAAAAAAACCAAAAAAGATAAGTATTTTAATGTATTATATGATTTATACAAACCACTTTCTCAGATGTTTAATTTTGTGTTATTTATACAGAAATGCATTTTAGTTTCCATTTACGGGTAGACACCTTTTGTAATCGTATGGACCAGTTTTAACGCCCTGTATCAATTTTTTTACGTTTTGTTTGTTTATTTCTATTGCTTTTAATACGTAGAGTAGAGATTATGAACGTACTGTCGCATTTATGTTATCTTTCTTCTGCTTCATACTAAAATCTTGCAAGCGTGTTGATGATGTTCGTTATGCACTGTTAAATATTTTCACAAATGAATTTGTACATAAATTAATACACAGATTTAATGGCCGTTTAATTATTTTTATATCAGTTCTTAATTGAGCAATTCTATAATTTTTTTATGTCTGGGAAATATGTATACGTAAAATTTATTTAAGGAAGAAGGTAGACAAACAATAAGATTCCCAATTAAACTCTTCCACTTTAAAGCAAACAATGCTGACGCCTTAAACTGTCGGCTCCATCTTTCACTTTAGCAAACAATCATAAGAGAAAGGCGCTGTGTGTACTTTGAGTTAGTAAGTACTTATGATTTATACTAAAATATAGTCATGTCAGAGAACGAACATTTTCCTTCTCTCTTTTAATTGTAAACGTTGACTACATAAATTTTAGATTGCTTTGAAATTAAATTTGTATTTAACTAGTTCTTCCTGCTTTTAAAATCTCGCTCTGTACGTATTGTTTAAAAATGTTTTAAAAAATTATTGAGTAATTTTATAGGAGTGTGTTTGTGCACAATGTCATTTAAGAGTATAGGTAGTCTATTACTGTTACTATTACTCCCCATCCAATGTAATATGCCACTTACACAGAAAATGGTGAATTATAATCAAATTTATGACTGACATACGATGAAACGTTTGAGACTATATGTACTTTCGCAAAGTTCCTTAAGATTAATGATAGTAATTACCATCCTTAAAATTTGACAGTGGTGCCGATTGGTGTAAGTATACAATCATCTAAACAAAGGAAACACATGATAGAGCCTAAATGTTTGAATAGGTTGTGACATGAAATTTTTAATTCGCATTTACTCATTTCTATCTCATATGTATCAATGAAGTAAGTTATCGCTTTGCTCAGTTTCCAACTTCAACTTTTTAAATTTCCGACCGTAATGAATAGTTGTTAGCGTTCAATAAATTCGAAATGAACCGACACCTAAAATATTCGCTGACTCCAAAAAAAAGAGGTTTATGGAAGATGTAAAATATATCTGTGTTTGAATAACCGTGCGTTTCATAAAGTAGTCTTATTAAAATTGCGTTTGTCTAAGTCAAAAAACTGGTAATAATTCGAATCATTTTAGAAAATATTTGAGTAGTTGGTAAGCATGTTGGATATATAGGATGGCAAAAAACAGTATTGCCCTTGTCCAATAGCGACAGTCTCGCAGAGAATGAAGTATGCCCTATCGGTACCTATTCAGTCATAATGACACTTCAACGAACAACCCTTACGACGACAGCAGTAGATTAATTATCACACCTCGTAATAATTGATATATTCCGCGATTCCAGTTGTATTTAAATATGTAGTTGCTCATTTTTTTTAAACATAAAACGAATGTACATAATACTTAACTGTAATGCTGTTATTTGATTCCTGTTAAATATTTGACAAAATGTAACGTTTGTCTACTGTTTTTCCATTTTTACTCAGTTTTCACATATTGTACAGCGTGTTCATAATATGTGGAGTGTATTTCAAGAAGTGATGTGTCTAAAACCCTTTTGTTTCCGAGGTACTATTCCTCTGACTACATTTTTGTTTTTTAGCAAGAAGGCTAAGAAAATAAAGACTGCTGTTTGTAATCTCATTTACTGGCCTATTATAGAAAATAAGTATTTAATCTTATTTAAAGAAAAAGTATTTGAACAAAAAAAAGTTTTAAATGGGTTTCTTACACTACAACAGTGACAATTACGAAAATTGTCAACAGGTAACTTTTGTATAAAATTTAAGAAGCAAAATTTACAGGGCTGTAGTAATGTTTAACTCAATTAAATGATAGTAAAGCCCTCTAACTCCGCCACTCGTGACTTCCGATGCTCTGGTAAGAAGATGTCAGGAGCCAATTTGGTTTAACTTCTCAGTGTCGTCAAATATATAAAAGAAAATGAATATTTTTTTAACACTTTGAACACGCTGTACCTTAGAAACAAAAGAGTTTTGGATACATGTTTATAGGAACTTTTTTTATTTTTTCAAGACCTTTTGAAGTGCGTCCCACATATTATGAAACACCCTGTATATGAATATTTTAAAAGGTTTGAAAAAAATTAGTCTTTACCCCATGTTTTCACTTTTGTTTGCGTTTTAGAACCAAATGATTTTAAAACAAACATTTTTTTGGAATTAGTCGACCAGAAGAACCTTCTTGTTTTTCATAAAAATCGAACCACCGCTACTGGTTGTATACAACTTTTTATTTACTTTTGAAATAATACACCGAGCTGAATTTTGGTCAGGATTAATATTTTGGGAGAAGAAATCATCTCCCCAATTTTGGAGGTTCCCAGACCATTAAGGGATTCGGATACAAACTAATTCTCATTTTTTGTTTTTTTTTTGCACCAATAATTGGTGATGAACAAATGAATGATCCCACCAATTTTAGGAGAGCTCCCATTACCATATTTTTAAGAAAGAAGAAGTGAGCTAATTAAGTTGAAGATTTTCAGGATTACGATTTTTGGACAAAAATCATCTCACAAATTTTGGGAATGCTACGAGTACCTCATTCACTATACAAATCAACCAGAATTCATTTTTTGCGTTTATTTCCGAACTATTGGACTAAATGAGTAACGTTTATATAGAAATATCCCAACCCTCTTTTTTTAGAAGTGGGCCAGGATTAGTATTTTTGAACAAAAATCACACTACAAATTTTAGGAGCCACCTCATGCCCTCTATAAATCACCATATTTTTTGCATTTATTGAACTCATTTATTTTCTCTTCATTATTATGAATCAATTCATCCTTATATTTTGTTTAAGACGTGGATTGTACTTGAACTTGAATTTTTGTTTATATATATATATATATATATATATATATATATATATATATATATATATATATATATATATATATATATATACAGGGTGAGTCAGTTTTTTGTAGACAAACTTTAACAGGAGATAGAACACATGTTTCTAAAAAGAAAAGTTCCTATAAACATATGTCGTAGAAGGCTTCGTTTCCGAGATACAGGGTGTTGAATATAATTTTTTTTTCTCAAATTTTCATTATAACTCATAAACGAATGTTTAGATTTTTTCATGTTGGGGGGATAATGTCTATTAATTAAGGGGCATAAAACAAGCGATAAGAATGTTCACAAACTTGCACAGTGGCGGAGTGGAGGGGGTGCTCAACCCCTTTCATAAACAGAACTTCTACGCCAATGACTATTTTTTAAAAAACTTATTTTCATTATCTACATACAGTTTAACAAAAATAATGTACCTTCTTCTGTTTCGAAATTCCTGTGCGTTTCCGAGTTATTTTGATTTTTAGTGTTTGATGTGGTTATAGACCGCTGCTCAGTTGCTCTCATTAAAGAGCCGCCACTGTATCAACCCATAGTCAAATACAAGACTTTTGTAAATTGAAATCTGCTTAGTACACTAATTTTAACAATCCTTATTTATTATTGTAACAATACTTAATTAATAATTGTGAAATTAATAAGAATTCTTAGCAATAACGATTTATAAATAAATAACAATAACACTAGTATAATAAAATTAGACACTTTGTTCAAAATGTAAACCGTTCTTTTCAATACACATTTCACAGCGACGTACAATAGAACGTCTTAAATTTAAATGATGCACCCTTATTTCATTGCAACATCTCTGATGCGATTGTGAAGTTCTTCAAGTGTATTAACCGGAGTGGTATACACTTTTCCTTCATGAATCCCCATACAAAAAGTCAAGTGGCGTTAAATCGGGGATCTAGGAGGCCACGCCACTGGACTTCCGACCTATCCACCTCCCGGGTAGTTATTGTTTAGCCAATTTCTTACATTTCTGCCATAATGGGCCGGACATCCATCAAGCTGAAACCAAGAATGTCCTCTTAAATTCAAAGGAATGTCTTCCACATATTAACATGTTCTTTAAAAATTGTAGGAAATTTTCTGAATTTACACGTTGTGGCAAGAAATAAGGTCCAAACACGTGGTTGCCGTAAATTCCAATCCAGACATTTGTACTAAATTCATGTTGAAAACTTCTTGGTCGAATGGCATGTGGGTTTTCATGTGCCCATATATGCAGATTGTGAAAGTTTACGATACCACGACGAGTAAAACAGGATTCATCAGTCCACAGTATGTTGGATAAGAAATCTTTATTTTGAATGGAGTTAAGAACTCACCTACAATAATTAAGTCTTCGTTCGGCGTCACCTGGACATAAACCATGAACAGGTTGAAAATGATATGGGCGTCTGTGATCCCATTTTAAAACCCGGGAAACTTTACTTTGGGAAATACCTAGAGCAACAGCAGTACGTCGAGTACTTGTCGTGAGGTTGCTATTAAATTCACGCAATATACCCTTTCCAATTCTATCTCGTCCACGGTTGTTCTGTCCCCCATGTACATTTTCAAACCCTGGTTAACAAATCGACGATGGATACTCACAAAAACGGAATGATGAGGTTGTCGTCTATTTGGAAATCTTCTCCGATACTCCTAGCTGCGTACCTTGAATTTCCATTTGCGAACCCATAAATAAAATGAATGTTGGCTTGTTCGCTATTTGTAAATGTAAACGGCATGTTACACTAATTAAAAGCTGGCAAATCAAATGAAATAACTTTTGAACTTAAAACAATAATTAATAACAGTGAAATTATTCAAGATGAAGCAAGTGTTTGTAAAAGTCAAACTGTCGTTTCAAAATATAAAATTTAATACTTACTTGTTTTCCAAAGTATCATATTTTGTTGCAATGAAATAAGGGTGCATCATTTAGTTAACTTAAGACGTTCTATTGTACGTCGCTGTGAAATGTGTATTGAAAAGAACGGTTTACATTTTGAACAAAGTGTCTAATTTTATTATACTAGTGTTATTGTTATTTATTTATAAATCGTTATTGCTAAGAATTCTTATTAATTTCACAATTATTAATTAAGTATTGTTACAATAATAAATAAGGATTGTTAAAATTAGTGTACTAAACAGATTTCAATTTACAAAAGTCTTGTATTTGAGTATGGCTTGATACAGTGGCGGCTCTTTAATGAGAGCAAGTGAGTATAACTTATTAGAATCTCACTTAAAAACTACATACATGTTTATGGCGAAATTGATACATACATAATTATACAGAAAGTATTGACCGCATAACAATAATAATTATGCATTTCTTTTTATACGAGGATAATAACAATGGATACTAAAAAAACCGATAACCTACCTATTTATAAATGAAAATGTATTTGAAATTTTAAAGAAACGATCGTTAGGTACTAAAATGGCTCTAAATGTTTTATTATATCTTTTTTATT